>SNQJ01S0024034.1:0-10646 GCA_010110895.2 Picea sitchensis
CTAGCCCTCCTAAATAGAAAGAGCCCCCCATCGAGGTGACAGTGGGTGGGGAAGCTCCTGTTACGCCGGTTTCTACCCTTGACTCAAGCTCTTTTAACCTTTCCTACAAACCGTGCGATAAAAGTCCCTATCAAATCAGGTTGACAAAACTCAGTTTACCTCAATTTACCTTAGTCCCTGTCTAATCAGGTTGAAAAAACTCATTTTACCTTAGTTTACCTAAGTATACTTGTAGTCTCTGTCAAATCAGGTGCCAAAACTACAACTTAGTCCCTGTCAAATCAAGTTGACAAAACTCAGTTTACCTCTCTTTACCTAAGTATACTTGTAGTCTCTATCAAATCAGCTGCCAAAACTACAAATGCTCAGTTTACCAAAGTATACTTGTAGTCCCTGTCAAATCAGGTTCGAAAACTACAACTGTCCAGTGTACCAACTAACCAGTTTACCAAAATATACTTGTAGTCCCTGTCAAATCAGGTGCCAAAACTACAACTGTCCAGTTTACCAACTGACCAGATTACCTAAGTATGTGTGTATTGGTTTACCTAAGCACGCTTTAAATAAGGGAAAATACCCTCCCCTTTTGTATGTTTGTAGTAGTTTACCCAAGTATGCTTGTAAGAAGGGAAAATATCCTCCTTGTAGTAGTTTACCTAGGTATGCTTGTAAGAAGGGAAAATACCTAACCTCCTTGTAGTAGTTTACCTAAGTATGCTTGAAGGGAAAATACCCTTTGTGTAGTAATTAAAAGGAAGGTATTTTCAGATGTGAGAAGTGGGTTTCAGATGTTCATTTAGTCAGAAATAAAACATTCACAATATATAAACAAAACCCACATTACAAAGATTTAATCCAAATGATAAAAACATTCACAATATATAAACAGCACCCACGTTACAAATATTTAAACCAAATGATAATTTATTAATGACTTCCAAAGATTCAATCCAATTCAAACATATAAACAGCACCCACGTTACAAAGATTTAATCCGAATGATAAAAGCATTCACAATATATAAACAACACCCACGTTACAAAGATTTAATCTGAATGATAATTTATTAACGACTTCCAAAGATTCAATCCAAATCAATTTTAATTTATCAATACTTTAATTTATCAATGCCAAACAAGAAATGGATGCAAAGTCAGAAATGGTTGCAATGTGAACCAGTTGTCAAAATACAGCAGAAGCCCAACTGAAACAAATAGTCATTTACACCAATACCTAAAATAAGAGAAAATTTCAAATCCACCTTTTATGTTCACTTACGCCAGACATTATCCATTTTGCCTTGAATCCAAATCAGCGATTTTTAATCTACTCTTAAAAAAATTACCCTTAATTACCCTTCTTGTCTGTTTATGAATGCAAATACCACTTTATTTCTTTTTTGCTAACAATCACAATCTGAATTAGTCCATTTGATTTAGCTTTTTGAATTTTTGGAGTTGGTAAAAACTTGCAGTGGTTATTAGAAAACAGAGAATACATTAAATACCAGATTGCCTACATCTCAGGTCAAATACAACCCATACATATCATATATAATCATGTTGGAAACAGAGTACAATACTCCACCTAAATCAAATAATTATCATACATAATTATATCCATTTCTGGATAATGATGATCTTGACACATCCAAACAAATAACAAGAAAACATTTTACTTCCAAATGAACCTGACGAAAAACCCAAAAAGAAAATACCGAACTCACCAAATTTCAGCTTCTACAGATAAAATCCATTAACTTCTCAATCCCGAAATAGAAAAGAAAAAGAGAAAAAAATTGACAAAACAATTGTGCAAGAATATTATCATTTCACATTTACCCCAACACTATCCCACAGTATGCATTAAATTATATTACAGACATTGTCCCAAACTACAATAATAACAGACACAAATTATGGACATTCACACTTTCATGAACGCTTCAAATCCACTCCTAATTGTAGAGCAAGATCATAATAAAAGCCCATTTTAACCAGCTAGGTCAAATTTAGTTTGAATATATAAAAACCTTTGCCTTTTCTCTATCCAGAGTAGACAGCCACTAACAAAGGATGGATGTCGCTCGATGGTTTAAACATGACAAGATATAAATTAAATCGTAGCTTCTGAGATTTATAATTCTTTCATGAAACCGATACTCTTAGGACTTATTAAAACCCTAACAGCAACAAATATACCCTAACAACAAACCCTAACACCTGTTTTCGTCAACAAACAGAACTACAGAGTTCCAGACTTTTAATAAACATTATGCCATAAACCCATGATTATCAAACTCTACTCTTTATCAGAAACATCGTCTTCATTGTCTTTATCTTCATTGTCTTTATCTTCATCGTAGTCTGTATCTTCGTCGTTTTCATCAAGATGGTCCTCAAATTCTTCATCGTCGTCATCCTCATCGTCCTCGCTCACGGGCTTGCGACCCCCAGCGTAGTTTCTCCAGTTACTTGCTGGACAACCAGATTTTAAAATCCCAAGGACAGATATCCTATGCAGGACACCTAGTTCAAAGTTAAGAATCGGCGCCTTGTATGTGTGGAAAAGGCGAGACTGCGAGGAAGCGAGCACGGGGAACTTCTAGATTGACATATATGGCCTAGAGATACGTCTCAAAAGAGGAAGAAGAGAATATTTGGCAGCCATTTTCGGAAACAAACTGCTACAGATCATAACGTTACAACTTACAGGAACTCCAACAAACTGCTACAAATCAGAACGCTACGGGAACTCCAACGAAAAACGTCACAAAAGGAAAGGGTTTTAGGGTATATATAGTGAAGTCGCTAGGGTTTAAGATGGTAAAGGGGGCTAGCTAAGGTTTTAGGAGTCCGGGATAGAAAATCGCCTTCTGTCGAGAGAAGGGATCGATTCCCCGTTAACCGACGAGGTTGAAGTGGGGAAGTGGTATGACTATAGTCTATAATTCCATCGTTGACGTGTCCATTCCAACGTGCGAGAGGAATATGTCTAAGATTTCATCGTGGTTCAGTGATGCCCCTAAAATCATATTTTTTCATTGATTAGGAATATCAAATATACATTAAATGGATTTAGTATCTCTGCATGTATAAGGGTTCCAAAGGGGATTTTTTCCTAGGGGTTTATCCCTTTCTTTTGACCTCTTTTTATCTTTTTCACTTGGTGGTTTTCTTCTCGCAGTGGTATAAATACACAGTATGGTAATAATGAGTATACGTTCATTTTATAAGAAAAATTATTTAATATTTAAAAGAATAAAACAATAAAAAAGAAATTAAAATATAAATTTCTTATTATATAAAATAAATGTTTTTTATGTGTGTGAGAATTGGGTATAGTTAGGTGGTTAAAAAGAGAAGTTGTCCCTTACCCAAGTTCAAATCTTGTTTATGACATGTTATTTTTTATGGGTCGATTTGGGTTAGGAAGGTATTATTAATCTCCTCTTACTTAAGCATTTCTGGGTGGGACAAGATGTTTCCAAACATTTTAGCCCAAGGGATTGGCTCAACTAATTATTGTCAATGTTGTTGGGCATTTGGCTAGTTCTCTATCGACAAGTGCCCAATTTGAATCCCCTTGGGTGAGGTGCACTAGTTTATACCAATGGGTTCACTAGGGATGTCATCCACGAATGTGGGGAAGCATCCATTTGGTTTTCTCATCAAGTTTTCTTTGGTAAAAAAGAAATAAAACATACGTTAAACACATATTATTTTCCATTGTTGTAATTAATGATTAAGTAACTTAATATGTGGACAAACCCACCCTCTTTTCAATGAAAATTTTGTCCTAAATCTGGCAGAACTTTGCTTGGAGTCATAGCTCCACTTTGAACAAGTGGAACTTCACCCATGGAACTTTGCCTCTAGGGTTTTATCTGATTCAAAGGCAACCTGAAACCTTGAAGTTTTAAAACAAAATGAGCCAATCAAGGTGGCGTAGTGGATAGTTGGAAGAAAATGAACTTGTCGGAAATGTTGGGTTTGTCCATGAACTAATGGACTCTATTAATAGCATGTTTTTTTCTTATTTTTCTTTTTTATATTATATACTCCAACTTTTTTCATTTTGATTTATAAGTGTTATTCACGTTACACATCTCATTCATATTATATTGTACAATGCACCTTATTTCTCTCGATGCAAATAGTACATAACAAAAACCTCATACCATTATAATTCTTATCTCTTTGATTCCAAGGTTGTTTGAAGACATATTTTGTTTACTTGCATTATATTGGTATTTTTATTTATTATTTTGTATCGGTATTTACATTTTTATTGTTTTGAAAAAAACAAAATTACTATTAATTAAAGAATTAATTTATTCCATCGAGAGGTGCTCTACAACCTAGTATGGAGGATATGTTATCATGTACATAATATTAAAAAAAAAATACTTACACAAAAAAAAAAAATTACAAGTCGACCAAGTTTACAAGAATAAATCAACATGCTTTGAATTTCTTCGTCCCTTAAATCTCTTTTTCTCCTCCAACAAAGTGTGCTTTCAAAGTCCAATTGCCTAGATGATTCGACCAATGTAAATCTCTTAGTTTCTTAAACTTCGTGGTATAGCAATATTGGAAATTTTCCTATTATCACACGATTATACAACTTTATACAATTGGGATCGAAAGTTATATCATAATGCATGTTAAAAGTTGAGAATTAATTGAAATCGTACAACAGTGTAACTACAATTTTTCAGTAAGCTCATTCAACCTCCTATTTCACAATTTCTTAAGGAATTGTGACGTTACTATTCGCGAACTTCTCAAAGTCTCGCCATTCTCCGAGAATGCAAATATCAGAGAGTATAAGCCAACAACAATTCATTATACCTTAAGAAGGAAAGTGCTCTCCAACCATGGCTCTGGAGATCTTGAATCTATCAAGCATCTAGGTTTGCACTTAGGTGTATTTGGATCCTTTTAAATGCTTAATAGAATCATAATAAAGGTTATAGATCTATGGTAACACTTCAAAACGTATCTTAACAATGGGGCGGCAGGTGCGGGTGGGAGTCTCCTTGATCCCGAAGGAAATTCAATGGATGATTACGGTTGGGTTTTAGGGACTACAACAAACAATATTTTCGAACCATATACTCTATATGCAGGCTTGAAATTAGCAAAAGAGCGCAACATATCTCAACTCACAGTCTTCGGCGACTCTATGATGATTGTCAAAGAGGTACTCAAAAGAAAACTCATGGAGAACAATCTCTTGAATGGTATTCTCCATCGAATCATCTCTCTAAGCGACAGTTTTGGGAAGCTCAAACTCTACCACATTAAAAGGTGTCTCAACCCCCTTACCAACCATTGGGCTAAGGTTGGCTCCAGGATGCCAAAGGGGGGGATAAATGTTAATGGAGAAAGGAGGGTGTCCCTCATCCCTTAAACTCTTGTTCATGATGAGATTTGACATAATGAATCAACCTCCTACCATGTGTTCCCTCATCCTCGTACTGCGGGGCTTCTTCATATGTGTGAGGTTTAATGTTGAGTCTCTGAGCATTCATTCGAGCGTGAGCGCTCTTGGATCTTTAGGCAGATTTCAGGATCGAGCGATCGATCATTTTTCTGTGTTTCAGCGTGAGATAGACTTTGGTTTGGGAAAAAGCTCCAGTCCGAGTGTGTTTCAGCATGAGACTACCTATGGTTTGGGAAGAAGTTTTAGTTTGTGTGTGTGTCAGCCAGTCTTCCTCCCACAAGGTTTGAGCTTGGGGTTCCTTGTTGGAGTCGTCATTTGAAACAATCCTTGGTATCTTTAGTCAACTCTCAAATTCTCCTTTGTTTTACGATTAATGCCTTATGGTTGTGGCGTCGTTCTATTGTTTTTTGTGGTAGTGGTGGGAATTTTACTATCAACTAGAATTGTTTCAGGTTTTGGCTAGAGGGAATCTCAATGGAACCCTTTGTGAATGATTTCAAAAAAATTCTTAGATGCCACGAGGAATTTTCCCAGGCTAATAATTCAATGCTTCTTCAATTAATGACCAAATTCAGAGAATTTGAGGAAATTATGGTTGGGTTAACTCAAAGAATGGAGGGAAAATATGGTGTGTTTGAGGCAACATTAACTACTTTGTCCCCCCGGATGGATGAGATGGAAGCCACCATTTAGCAGCTTAGAGTCCAGGCCCTTCACAACATTACATTTCAGATTATGTCAACCCTGGTAGACTCTCTTCTCTTGATATTGATATTGGGAATGATTCAGGGAACTCAGACCATGGAACAACTCCAATTGATACAGAAGATAGGCCTCAACACCTCGCAAGGGCCTCTGATGTTCAGGATTCTACCTCTAATATGTAATCCGTGTTTTTTAAAATTTTTATGGTGCTTAGGACAATTGTATAAAGATGTTATCAGTCTTGAAGACTTTGGGAAAGGCCACGTAAGGATGATAAATTTTGTTGTCTTTGTAATAGTTATAAAAATTCTTAGGCGTTAAGCCTTACTATGTAGATTTTTTTATTGTTGTTTATAAAAATTCTTAGGCGTTAAGCCTTACTATGTAGATTTTTTTATTGTTGTTTATAAAAATTCTTAGGCGTTAAGCCTTACTATGTAGATTGTTTGATCATTGTTCACTCAAGCGCAACCCCTTTTAATACAATTTCAGTTCAATTTATGTTAAAATAAAACACTTCAAAACATATCTTCACAAAATGAGTTGAATTAATTAAATATCAAGCTTTTAGAAAACTCGTGGTTGGGATAGAATTGTTACTTTCACAGCTTGAGAGTTATATAATGGAATATCCTAGGGAAATCCTCCTTGAAGGTCACATTGAGTATTGTTGATTTACTTGCAGTAGACTCCAAGGTCACTATAGATTGGATAAATTCCAAATCCAATTTGAACCTAATTTATCTCAACAATTGGAAAGACAAGATCAGAAGTTTAAAAGATGGATTTGATTCTATCAAATTTATGCATATCCATAGACAGTGCAGACAACTTATCAAAGATGGCTCTCAAAGACACACCAGTTTGGCTTTTTTATGAAGAATTTTTTGAAGAAGTTGTTGTAAACACAGGAAATTTCTATATTTTCTAGTGAGTATATTCCCAATACAACTATATGAAAAACCCTTTATATAACACTAGGATGACTTTTCTGGACAGTGTAGAAGGAAGGAAACTTTTTTGACTTTTTGTATAAATTAGAAGGAAGGCAAGAATACAGATTTTTTTTATCGATGCCTACTAGATACATCTGTAACAGAAAGTTTCATTTGATTCTAATAGAATAACAGTGAAACTGTTTTTTTCGCGTGAAAAAAAAGAATCGAGTATTGTTGATTTACTTGAAATGAATTGTTAACATATTTGAAATACGTTTTTTGTATCTGAATATGGTTGTGATACAAGAAATTCAAAATGTATTTGAAGTTATGTGAGTATATCAATTTGAGATTATGCTTGGAGTTTAGGGACTACAACAAACAATATTGTCGAAGCATATGCTCTATATGCAAGCTTGAAATTCGCAAAAGAGCGCAACATATCTCAGCTCACAGTCTTCGGCGACTCTATGATGATTGTCAGAGAGGTACTCAAAAGAAAACTCATGGAGAACAATCTCTTGAATGGTATTCTCCATCAAATCATCTCTCTAAGCGCAGTTTTGGGAAGCTCAAACTCTACCACATTAAAAGGTGTCTCAGCCCCCTTACCAACCATTGGGCTAAGGTTGGCTCTAGGATGCCAAAGGGGGGGATAAATGTTAATGGAGAAAGGAGGATGTCCCTCATCCCTTAAACTCTTGTACATGATGATATTTGATATAATGAATCGACCTCCTACCATGTGTTCCCTCATCCTCGTACTGTGGGGCTTCTTCATATATGTGAGGTTTAATGTTGAGTCTCAGAGCATTCATTCGAGTGTGAGCGCTCTTCGATCTTTAGGCAAATTTCAGGACCGAGCGATGGATCATTTGCTTGTGTTTCAGTGTGAGATAGACTTTGGTTTGGGAAGAAGCTCCAGTCTGAGTGTGTTTCAGCATGAGACTGCCTCTGGTTTGGGAAGAAGTCTCAGTGTGTGTGTGTGTCTCAGCCAGTCTTCCTCCCAAGAGGTTTGAGCTTGGGGTTCCTTGTTGGAGTCGTCATTTGAAACAATCCTCGGTATCTCTAGTCGACTCTCAGATTTTCCTTTGTTTTATGATTAATGCCTTATGGTTGTGGCGTTGTTCTTTTTTTTTTATGCATCCTTCGCTCTCGTTGCATATTATGTTGTATTGTTTTTTGTGGTAGCAGTGGGAATTTTACTATCAACTAGAGTTGTTTCAGGGTTTGGCCAGAGGGAATCTCAACAGAACCCTTTGTGAATGATTTCAAAAAAATTCTTAGACGCCACGAGGAATTTTCCCAAGCTAATAATTCAATGCTTCATCAGTTAATGACCAAATTCAGAGAATTTGAGGAAATTATGGTTGGGTTAACTCAAAGAATGGAGGGAAAATATGGTGTGTTTGAGGCAGCATTAACTACATTGTCCCCCTGGATAGATGAGATGGAATCCACCATTTAGCATCTTCGAGTACAGGCCCTTCGCAGCATTACGTTTCAGATTCTGTCAACCCTGGTAGACTCTCTCATCTTGATGTTGATGTTGGGAATGATTCAGGGAACTCAGAGCATGGAACAACTCCAATTGATACAGAAGATAGGCCTCAACACCTCGCAAGGGTCTCTGATGTTCAGGATTCTACCTCTAATATGTAATCGATGTTTTTTTAAAACTTTTTGGTGCTTAGGACAATTGTATAAAGATGTTATCAGTCTTGAAGACTTTGGGAAAGGCCACGTAAGGATGATAAATTTTGTTATCTTTGTAATAGTTATAAAAAATCTTAGGTGTTAAGCCTTACTATGTAGATTTTTTTATCATAGTTTATAAAAATTCTTAGGCATTAAGCCTTACTATGTAGATTGTTTGATCATTGTTCACTCAAGCGCAACCCCTTTTAATACAATTTCTGTTCAATTTCTGTTAAAATAAAACACTTCAAAACATATCTTCACAAAATGAGTTGAATTAATTAAATATCAAGCTTTTAGAAAACTCGTGGTTGGGATAGAATTGTTACTTTCACAGCTTGAGAGTTATATAATGGAATATCCTAGGGAAAGCCTCCTTGAAGGTCACATTGAGTATTGTTGATTTACTTGCAGGAGACTCCAAGGTCACTATATATTGGATAAATTCCAAATCCAATTTGAACCTAATTTATCTCAACAACTGGAAAGACAAGATCAGAAGTTTAAAAGATGGATTTGATTCTATCAAATTTATGCATATCCATAGACAGTGCAAACAACTTATGAAAGATGGCTCTCAAAGGCACACCAGGTTGGCTTTTTTATGAAGAATTGTTTGAAGAAGTTGTTGTGAAGACGAGAAATTTCTATATTTTCTAGTGTGTATATTCCCAATACAACTATATGACAAACCCTTTATATAACACTAGGATGACTTTTCTGGAGACTGTAGAAGGAAGGAAACTTTTTTGACTTTTTGTATAAATTAGAAGGAAGGCAAGAATACAGATCTTTTTTTATCGATGCCTACTGGATACATCTCTAACAGAAAGTTTCATTTGATTCTAATAGAATAATAGTGAAACTGTTTTTTTCGCGTGAAAAAAAAGAATGGAGTATTGTTGATTTACTTGAAATAAATTGTTAACATATTTGAAATACATTTTTTGTATCTGAAGATGGTTGCGATACAAGAAATTCATTATATATTTGAAGTTATATGAGTATATCAATTTGAGATAAATTTAATGATTATTTATACAAAAAAAATATTATTTTGTTAAGAATTTTTTTTATAAAAAATATATAATTTATCAAATTAGGTTAAATGGTTATTACTTACCCCCGGATGGGGTGCTCGATTGACATGACAGATAATTCAATGCTTGTCGCCACCTGGCCACCTCATAGGCCACCTAGCGTACGTTCCTCGCCACGTCCTCACCCCAGTCACTTCCGGTTTTAACACCACCTGCAACCACCCTCTCTCCCACACTTGCATTTCAACGTCCACTCGCGCGGGGAGCTCTGCAACTCGTGTATCCTCACGAAGCAGTGCAGACGCTCTTCCCTGTCGCTTCAGCTTACACCCTGGCCCCCGCTTCTTCTGGACATGATGGGGACTCTAGCTCTTCATTACCTTTGTTTGCACTTCCAAGCACCAAGTTTCCAGAGCTCTCCCGCCCCTCTGCCAGCCTTCGAGCTCTGGTGCGACCTCATGGGGATTCCAATTGGATTTCTACGTTTGTTCCACACTATTCCACGACCCTGTGGCATGCCAAAGCGGGGGGCAACCTAGTACTTAGNCAAAATTTATTCATATAGACCCTCCCCTGGAGACTCTCCCAGCTAACCTGGCCCATGAAGCTCCTCCTGCAGTTCCACCCCGCGACGAGACTCCTCCCTTGGCACCCCTCCTCGTGGCCGCCCCAAACAAGACACCCGGCGACCAACCTCCCTGCGACCTCTCCCCCATCTCGAACCCCTACGGTTATAGGGTTGAGTGGTTCGATCTGTATGGGAATTCACTCAGCTATGCGCCTCTGCCTCCGTCTCCCTCTCCGCATCCCTTTTACC
>SNQJ01S0024034.1:22538-59787 GCA_010110895.2 Picea sitchensis
CAGGAAACAAACTTCTGTGGCCTTGAGCACTGCAGAAGCAAAGTACATTGCATTGAGTGTGGCAGTCCGCAAAGCAGTGTGGCTTCGTAATATCCTTGCATATTTATTTGGACATGTGCTAGATTCCACTGTTATTCCAAAACATGGTGCATAGGAAGGAAGTATTGGTGCAATACCTTCCTACAGATGAGGATGTTGTTGATGTTCTTACCAAACTAATACGGAGTTTGAGTACTTTCATGACAGACTTGGTGTGGCAAATAATGCCTCCCTCGTTGAGAGGGAGTGTTGATGTTTGCATCTTCCTAAGATATTCTTCAGATCGTACTCCTCTGTGACTGAGTTGAGTTGATCTGTGAGGACACGTATCTGAGAAGGGATAAGTGGGTTTGGGATTATCCGAGAAGGGTTAAGTGTGTTGCTATGTGAGGACACTTACCGAGAAGGGATAGCCCAACGTCCCTTGTGGAGAGCACATGAGGCCACGTCCCATGTGGAGAGCACATGAGGACATGTCAAGGGAGATGACCTTGACATCACACATTATGGGGAGTTGAACCTAGTATTTATAGAGGGAGTAGCCTCTAGAAATCCAGATGGAAGTGTCATGTGTGAGATACATTATCCAGATTGTACTCCTCTGTGAACTGAGTTGAGTTGATCATTGAGGACACTTATTCGAGAAGGGATAAGTGGGACACTTATCCATGAAGGGATAAGTGGGTTTGGGATTATATCCCAACGTCCCTTGTGAAGAGCAGATGAGGACACGTCCCTTGTGGAGAGCACATGAGGACATGTTAAAGGAGTTTACCTTGATGTCACACACTATGGGGAGTTGACCCTAGTGTTTCTAGAGGGAGTAGCCTTTAGAAGTCCACATGGGAGTGTCATGTGTGATAAACCTTTTGCTACTACAATGGTTGTGTACCACTTGTGGAGATTTTGTGTCTTTGGACAATAGTTGTGTACTACTATAGTGGTTGTGTACCACTAACAATGACTGTGTGTCACTAGACAGTAGTTGTGTGCTACTAACAATGGTTGTGTACCATTGGATAGTATTTGCATACTAATGTGGAAAGACACCTCCCTAGCTAAGAGGGAGTGTTGATGTTTCAACATTGGGCAAACCTTCTCCTAGATTGGGCTCCAGACAAAGGGAGATAGGATACATTTATCATAAAGGTGCACTTGTGGTAAATGGACCTAGGCGTAGTCCTTCCTTGATCATGACAAGGAATAATATGGACTCGAGGTGCTTGAAGTGCTTTCCACATGTCAGTTAACATCAGGCTGACATTCACTCGCATGTGTGTATTTGTGGTGAAAGATCTCGGTGTGGTCTTTGTCCTAGTCATGGTGATTTGACAAGGAATGATAAAGACTCAAGATGTTATATGTTATTACATGCAAACCCAGAGTGAGCCTGATCTTAGAGAGAGTCAATTGGCTCAAAGGGAGAGCCACATAAGGAGTTTCTCCTCGGTTCAGGTGGGAGAGAGACGTCTCCCAAGACTGACAAACAATAATCATGAGTCTAGAGTGAAGTTTGTATACTTCATAGACAAGCTTGGCATGATGCAGAATGTCTCCCTCATTGAGAGAGAGTGTTGATGTTTGGACAACATTAGGAATACATTCTCTTAAATTAATAATTAATAATATAATTATTGATTATTAAATACTATATATAATAAGTAAATAATAATAATAAATAGTTATTGATTATCCAAGGGACACATCCTTTCATGGATGGTCACCATATGTTCTCTATATATGAAACATTCATCACTATAATAATATATCAATCATATTTCATATGAAAAAAAACAACAAGTAGTAGGGGAAATACAAGTTGTGAGATAAATTTTTGTAAACTCTTTTGATTTCATCATTTGCCCTAACAAAACTCTTTATATAATATAAACTTCAATTCCAATTTTATTAAAAATATAAAATAAAAACAAACTTTTGAAATTAATCACAACAACAATGTATTACATGATTAATTTTGAAGTGTCTTGGATCGCCTCATTTTCATGAAGACGAAATGCTACTTTTTAAATGAATTCATTTTTTAAATATTTGCACTGAATAATAGTGAACATGTTTAGTAATTTATTGTTATTTATGATTATATTTGCAATGAATTAATCTTTTATAATTATATTTGCAATGAATTAATCTATTATGGTTATATTTATGAAGCAAAAACATAAAAGAAGCCATCTTCCATTCAACATTTACATACGGAAGAAAACTTTTGAAACTTTGTTCTAGATCGCATGTTGGTTGTTATTTGTGATTATATTAGCAATGAATTAATCTTTTATAATTATATTTGCAATGAATTAATCTATTATGGTTATATTTATGAAGCAAAAACATAAAAGAAACCATCTTCCATTCAACATTTACATAGGAAGAAAACTTTTGAAACTTTGTTCTAGATCGCATGTTGATTTCCTTAAGAATGTGTTATTTGTGGGCTTGATTGGTTTTAGGAAAAGTCTCCCTTTTAGTGATTCTAGAAGCATAAGCATCAAATTGGTTATAAAATTATATTATTGTTCTAGATCGCATGTTGATTTCCTTAAGAATGTGTTATTTGTGGGCTTGATTGGTTTTAGGAAAAGTCTCCCTTTTAGTGATTCTAGAAGCATAAGCATCAAATTGGTTATAAAATTATATTAGCTCTTAACTGTACATTAATTTTCCTTTCAAAAATTCTCGAATCCCACACACTGTTATGAAATTACCCATATGTAATAGATATAATGTGAAGATTCCCTCTTGAACACACAACTGTTACATTTTCAAAACAATTCAAAAACTCCATAAATATTACTTATAAAACATCTGAATTACCTGTTGAATGCACATCCACTATGCTAAAAATGAATTCAAAAAGGTTATAAAAACCATACTTGTATATAAGTTTAAATCTGATAAAAATATTCTAACAATATGCACCACACTTTTCTAATTCAAGTGCAACTAAGTACTTTCACACTACAAAAAATTCTCTATATATTATAGCAATATGGACCACACTTTTCTAATTCAAGTGAAACTAATTACTTTCACACTACAAATAATTCTCTATCTCTTGTAATAATATGGAACACACTTTTCTAATTCAATTGCAAATAATTACTTTCAAATCAATGATATCTTGAACTATGATATTGTAAAATTGATATAATCTTATATTAGTATGAACAATTGATCGAGACATCGGCTGCTTATTCCATGATCATGAACTAGTTTTTATGTAGCAAAGATAAAAAGTTTAACTTGAGAGAAAATTGTTAAGATAAATAATGCAAATTTAATGTGAACTGCCCATGGTATTTTCAACAAAAATGGGTGACTAAGCTATTTCGATATGATTATGAGATCATTTACAAGAAGGGCAAAGAAAATGTGGTTGTTGACACTCTTTCCAGAAACTATGAAGAAGAAGGGTCCCTCTTTTCCCTATCCTTTATTTTACCAGATTGGCTCTAAGCTATTCGTTGGGACTAGCTGCAAGACCCCACAAATTCTCACTAGATCTATCAATTGCAACAACATTCTCAAGATTCTCCAGGGTACTCTTGCCACAATGAAGAGCTTCCCTACAAAGGTTGTTTGTATTTAAGCAGACAGTCGCAACTTAAATCCACGGTGCTTTCTGAGCTTCATGCTTCACCCAGAATTGGGTATTCTAGGTTTACCAAAACCTATCGACGAGTCAAACGTTATTTTTTGCGGACGGTATGAAATAGGACATCCACACATTTGTGGCTAAATGTGATACCTATCAATGCAATAAGAGAGAAAAAATCAAAGCTCCAGGCACACTCCAACCGCTCCTAATTCCCCTTGCTATTTGAAGGGATATTTCTATGTATTTCATTGTTAGACTACCTAAATCGAGAAATAAGTCAGTCATCGCGGTGGTTGTAGATTGATTGCCCAAATATGCTCATTTTTGTGCTCTTCAACACCCGTTCACTGCATCCACAGTGGTTCAAAATTTTATGGATAATATATTCAAACTTCATGGCATGCCGCATTCTATTTTCTCTGACAGTGGTTCAACTTTCACCAGCAATTTTTGGCAAGAATTGTCCAGACTCTAGGGAACCCATTTGCATCTCAGCATCGTCTATCATCCCCAACTAATCGCCAAACTAAAGTGGTCAACAAGTGTTTGGAAACATTTTTGAATTTTGCGATGTTTTGCATCCGAACGGACAAAATTAGTGGATTCGATGGTTACCCCTAGCTTAATGGTGGTACAACACATCTTACCATATTGTTACTTTCATGACTCCTTTTGAAGCAATCTACAAGAAAAATCCGCCATTGGTTCTCTCATACATGCCAGGTGTCTCCAACGTTCAGGAGGTTGACACTTTTGTTATAGTCCAAGTGGCCATTCTCCATACCCTCAAAAAAAATTTGGTCATGGCTCAAAATCACATGAAGCAACAAGCGTATCAGGGTTTTTCCAAACGTCAGTTTGCTGAAGGGAACCAAGTGTTTCTTTGTTTGCAACCTTATAAGCAGACTTCACTCAAATTTGAACACTGTAAGAAACTTGCTCCCAAATTTTATGGTCCTTGTACAATTATCAAGCGAGTGGGGCTTATGGCCTACCAGTTAGCTCTGCCTAGTCATTTTAAGCTCCATCCTATTTTTCATGTCTCATGCTTAAATAAAGTGATTGGCACTAACTTCTAAACTCAAACTAGTTTCCCTGAGTTGGATGAAGATTGAAGAAGGTTTCATTTGGTTGCATCCACAACTAGTCTTGGACCAGTGAGAGTGTTGTCTTCATTAGTGAACTATCAAGGAAGTGTTAGTTCAGTGGAAAGATACAACTCCAAAAGATGCCCCCTGGGAGTCGACCACCGTTCTGCAACAATTTCCTCATCTAAAGCTTTGAGGACAAGGTTGTTCTTCAAAGTGGGGGGAGGCATGTTAGGGACCTAACCTCCCTAACCCCTAATGTAGGTAGAATAATATATTTTCCATGTAATAAAAGCCGACATTAGTTAATAAGGCCTATTTAATAAATGTGAACAAGTCAATGTAAGAAGACCTTTTATAAGCTTTTGCTTCTAGAAAGATCTTCCTCTATAATGTTCTTCAGAAGATAAAATTAGTATAAATAACAGTAGGAGGCATGATAAAGCTTTGACATGAGAATTATTGCAATAAAGCGTTGCTCTATTGGAAGTTGCCCCCTTGAAGAGGCAAGTGAACATTGCTTTTTTGTATAGTGGTTCTCTACATTTTGTTGTTCCGCTGGTATTTTCTGCAGTATTTCTATTTTTTGCTTATTATAATAGATCTTGTACCTAACATATTTCTACATCATTCTTCTTTATTTGTTCCTAAATTTCCAGGACTCTATTTCTACTCTCCATTTGCTTACATTCTCTATCTCCTCTCTCCCTAATTTATTCTATTCAACGACACATAAAGAAAACCATCAAACCTCTTGGTTGGTTCGAGATTCCTATAGTTGACATCAACTCCTAAAACTTTTTGACAACATAACTAAAATAGAAATCAGTTTGATTACATGGCAAATTCCAACCAAATCTATTTAATTTAGATTAACCCTAATCTAAATTTGAGGGAACCCACTCCCTTTGGTAAATGTAAGACATTCTACAGGTTGAATTCAAGGTTGACAATGATGCTCTTGCATTAAACTCCTGAGGAACAAATTTTTCATGGACTCATGTTTATGAGATCTTCAATGTTGTTGTCTTCAATTTGCTATATTATGCTTTAGCTCCCTCTAATGTCTACAAGTTCTCCATTATAAGTGCATGTGATGAACACAAATATCATATAAATATATATAAATAGATAAATGATTAAATAATAATAATTAAATATTCAATTAACTAAATATGTTATGAAGAGACACCTTCTTGATGAAAGGTCATGTTTCTTATGAAAGGGCACCCCTANGGTTCGAGATTCCTATAGTTGACATCAACTCCTAAAACTTTTTGACAACATAACTAAAATAGAAATCAGTTTGATTACATGGCAAATTCCAACCAAATCTATTTAATTTAGATTAACCCTAATCTAAATTTGAGGGAACCCACTCCCTTTGGTAAATGTAAGACATTCTACAGGTTGAATTCAAGGTTGACAATGATGCTCTTGCATTAAACTCCTGAGGAACAAATTTTTCATGGACTCATGTTTATGAGATCTTCAATGTTGTTGTCTTCAATTTGCTATATTATGCTTTAGCTCCCTCTAATGTCTACAAGTTCTCCATTATAAGTGCATGTGATGAACACAAATATCATATAAATATATATAAATAGATAAATGATTAAATAATAATAATTAAATATTCAATTAACTAAATATGTTATGAAGAGACACCTTCTTGATGAAAGGTCATGTTTCTTATGAAAGGGCACCCCTATGTGGGTATATACACAACCCTTGGTTCTCATTTGTAATCATGTCATCTATTTCATTCTCATGTACATTTATATATATTAAATTATTGTGTTTATGAATATATTTATATTCCAAGTATTTTGGATATTTAACTTGTGAGCGAGGTTGTTTCACCACATTGGTATCAGAGGTTCATTTTTCTGATCCTTGCCTTTGGTAAGTGTCCTTATCACACCTTGTCTGAACCGACCTTTGCCCAAACCCCATCTCTCAGAGTTTCTCTCATCCTTCTGGTCTTTGACCACCACCATTGGCCTTTGGCCATTTAAGGTTTAGAATTTCATCACAAATTGAAGTTTTCTGCAAGGAAAATTGAGAAAGAATCTTTTTTTTTTCCCAAGAGAAATTACTCAATTTTATATAAGGTATAAAATCTTTTACAATTGCTCTGTATCCAGACAAAGCCGAAAAAACTATAGACAATACAGTACTGACCATGTAAAGAACTTTGCAAAACTAACTGCCAGTCGAAGAATGGACGGTCAAAGGGACCTGAAAACATACAGCCAACACAGGAAAAACCTGTAAAAAATTCATGACGAGACCATTGCGGTCAAGCGCACCGAGATGTGAAACAAATAGGCTCGGCCAATGACACCTGCCGCCTTCATACAGCCTCGAGGACATTGAGAAACATGAGGACAATGACTTACCCGGCGCATCCAAAAGAAAAAAACTGAAGCAGTGAATCGCCAGAGAGGATAGATACCATAATCAAAAGGCGAAACTAACACCAGTGCCACACAATCTGATAGGAGCAAAGTGAAAATCAATGCACAGGCTGGTACACAGGAGCAGTCAATCGCCTGAGAGGAAAGATACCACAATCAAATGGCGAAACTGACACCAGTGCCACTCAATCTGATAGTAGCAAAAGTGAAAATCGATGCACACAGAGTGAATCCGATGCAGCTAACTTGAATTATACTTCAAAGAGATTGTAGAAGGATGTTGAACTCTCTAATCCTCTGTCACAATGGTAGATAGTCAATCTGCCCACCACTTGCCTGAGAGCTCTCTTAGAGAGAGCATCCGCTTCAGAATTGAAGGATCTGGGGAGATGTCGGAAAGTGATGTCTGTGAAGGAGCGAGCCAGCAGGAGAGTTTTTTGTTTCCAGCCCTCGACGTGAATGGAGTGGAGAGTGCACGCACCATTAATCCAGTCTATGATTACCTTAGAGTCGCCTATGACCTGTAGATGATCTAGGGACCACATGGAAGCCAGCACTAGTGTTGTCCATAAGCCAAGAAGCTCGGCTTTGGTATTCGTACCCTTACCACAACAAAGAGACCACTTTGTAGTCCTCTCCGGGTGAGATTTGAAAGTGCCACCAGCACCACAACACAAACCGGTCCACTGCGCCGCTCCATCAAAAAAAGCTACAGAGTAGCTTGCCGGTAAGAATAAATCCACCCCTTTGTGAGGAAGCATCAAGTCTGAAGACTGTTTCCAATGGAAGGAGACTTGAGTTCTATGGCAAACCGCCCAAGGAGAAGGGGAAGCAACCTCAAAGAGCGCCTTGTTACGCTCTAGCCAAATGTGCCAGCTAACTAGAACTGCCAGGGTAGGAGGCGCAGCTTGGAGAGTATACTCCGCTGCAGATCTGGAAAAAAAAAAACATAACCAGAATTGACAAAGGAAAAAAAATTGAAGTTCGAAGAAGATTATTCCACTACAATGGAAGGAAAAATTATATATATAACTGCATGAAAAATTTACCAGCAAGAACAAATCGCCCTACACACCCGCCATTTTTGCAATCCGTACAATTATTCGTGTGCATACTCTACCGACGTACTCCGTACCAGACAAAGTTATTTCCTGCCAGACGTACTTTCATCCGTACTGTCACTGTTATGCATCCGCTGATAATATCTATTTACAAGCTGATAATATCTATTTACAAGCGATGTCTCTCCGTACAATCATCTTTATCCAATCCCAACTGCCATAACTGTACAAACTTGCATTTGTGCATCCATACGAACTTCGATCCGTACAGTTTGCAATTGAATGCTCAACTTAATAGATTTCACAATTGTTTAGTCACGTTCCGTACATTAAAGGTCGTGACTCTACCTAGGTGAAAAAACTTTAAGTAAAAAAAAATAGTGAAACATACAAATACTAGCCCTTAGTTTCATTTAAACTTATAAGGTTCAATTAACGTAGAGGTTCAATAAAGGGTTCTACTTTATAAGCCATAGTAGTAAAAAAGTTTTATAGTGCTTTTTAAAAGGGCTTTACCATATTAAAGGTTGAAATGAGTATTAAAGTACTTTGTAAGTGAAAAAAACGTTATTAAAGTACTCTTTTAAAAATGAATATATATATGTGGGTGGGTCACATAAATGTATTATAAAGAAGTACTACTTTTAAAAGGGATTTTGATAATTAAAAGTTTTTAAGTTATTAAAAACAATTTTTTCATAAAAGTTATTGTAAGGTATTTTTAAAGGCGTTGACTAGTTGTTTGATGAAATGGTTTTTTTGGTTGAAATCCGGTGATATAAATTTACACGAATCATTATTTTTTGTTATTCAGAATCTATTTTTAAATGTAGAAATGGATTCAGCATGCTGAAAAACTCCCAGGGCATTTAGATTTTATAGAAATAATCACTTAAATCTACGAATCCAATAATTTTCACTAGATTTCGGGCAAATATCCCTGGAAAAAATCTTCATTTCGTAGAATGTTTAGCCGACGACATTTTTAAATCAAAGGATTAATAGTACAAAAGGTATTTTTCAATGAAAGGATTAAGAGTACAAAAGGTGATTGATAGTATCAATTTAAGGGTTACTTAAGAAATTAATTATTGTAAATTATTAACGAAAGCAAAATGAGCGAAATGGAGTTTAGTAAGGAAAAACAAGGAAGATTCCCTCATACTTATAAAAAATATGTGGATGTCTTATTAAAAGTTGATGCATGAGCATCGTCAGCAAGCACATGTGGCAGGAAAGCTCAGCGCTCAGGAATCATTTCGGAATCTCAAATGCTAGCAGTTACTGCAAATCTTTTGGGGAGCTGATGAAGAACAAAAGAAGATCAAACGCTTGGAGGGGGAATGATCATGAGCGATCTCGGAATTTCACTCCGAGTCTTGAATGTAACTGAGGTTAGGTAGCAGTTAGGTTTTCATTTTTGAAGTAGACGAGTAGTCGGGGGGAACCCTAAGGACCCTCTGAGATAAATAGAGGTTTTGTACGGTCGAATGAGGCTGCTGCGAGTTAGTAGGAAATTTCTGAGTTTTAAGTTATTGTTTTGATATTAGCTATAGCCATTTACTTCTGAATGAATATAACAGAGGAAATTTGATCCAAATGCATGTTATGTTACTGATTGCAATTCTTTGTTATTGGGTTTTCATAAATGAATGAATTTCGTTATGAATGGATGAAACTGTGAATGTTGTTATAAGTTTCAATTGTTTCTCTTATGTTGAGTGAGTGCAAGGTGTGCACATCGAATGCAAGGAGTGCGTTCACAGAATCTGTTTTGATTCCAAAGCTCAAAAGAGATAACATGAAACTTTGCCTTTACAAGGAGTGCAAAGCGACTGTTGCAAAGTGTGCACAGCCATCTACAAGAACCAAGTCTAACATAGGAATCTGTTGCAAGGAATGCATAGATCTGGGATTCGGCTAAGTGTCGAAGGGACTCCCTAAGAGTCAAAGGACCAGAAGGTGAGAAACCTCAGAAGGGATAACGCCTTCTAGAAGTGCAGATGAGGTCTAAGAGACAGACTTGTGGAAGGAACAAAGGTTGAAGCTTTTGCATACCTAGAATTTATTCTAAGACGAAAGAATCTGTAAGCTCCAGAGGGGGAGTGACAACTGTCATCGGATCAATGGCAGAGGAAGAGATTTGGCCATCAAATCTCGTGTCCAGATGCTCATAAGAACGCGTAGAGGGAGATCAGATCTGGACCGTTAGATCTAAGTGCGAGGACCAACAATCGTTGGATCCAGAAGTAAGTGCACGAACTTTAACGTTCTGGAAGTGCACAAGGTAAGAAAACTCGTGAAATCCAAGTTCAGGATTCAATCACAACTGTTGGATCATGGAGGGACCGTCGATTTGAGGTAATCGCAGAATCGGGAACCGAGAGAAGGGAGGTGCACAGTCTTCCATCTACCCGAAACACGAAATCCCTATTCGAGAGAGAGGAGATCTGGACCATTGAATCACAGAGAATGTAAATCGTCGATCTGAAGCGAGCCGAATTTTGGAAGTCGAAAGATCAGGGGTGAGCAACCTTTCGACTTCGTGAAACGTGAAATCCTAAAATGCAAAGGAGAAAGCAAAACCGTCAGATCGCGAGGAAATTAGGACCGTTGATCTGAGGTGAGGAAGTCGTGAGTTTGGATATCGGGAAAGGGGAGCAAAGCTACGTCGTGAATTCCCGATGCGTGAAATCCTGACGCGCTCGGAAGCTTGGCCCCAGGTCATAGCGAGAGGTCATATCAGTGGAAGGTAAAGGAGGAGCTCGCGCCTAGGTCATATCGGTGGAAGATTTGGCCCATGTGCAATCACCCAAGGTCTGAGATCGCGAAGCGCCTTTTGGGTTAGGCCTATGGTCATAGTCGGTGATCACATGAAGAAAACCCATGCCTAGTGCTTGTTCGCGCAGGTTGAGTTACACAAAGGACCTCTGGACATTTCGTGAGGATTCCAGCAAGGAATCAAAGAGTTGTTCCAGCTCAAGGATTGAGAAGATCTAATGATCGGGACGTCAACAGACCCTGCTAAGGTAGGGCACTGCATCAAGTGGTATCAAAGCGGAAATTTTTGCTTGCGGACAGCAGGCAAAGGAGAGGAGACAAAAGAACTCGAAGTTGTACTTTGTGTGTGAGAGACAGTCAACACATTGCCACCGAGGAGACGAGTGGAACAACCTTTATCCAATCAGGCTGTAGAAAGGGAGATGCGAGAACTTCATGAAATATTAGAGGCGATGTAGGCAGCACAAAAGAGAGCACCTGATACTAGAGACATCAGCGATGCAGAGAGTGAAGAAGTACAAGTCGAGGAAGTTGCAGGAGAGAATGTTGTCGAAGAACGCTTGTTGAGAGCAGTTGTTAGATTGAGAGCTATAGCTAAGATAGAGGTCCCCATGTATGAAGGCAATTTAGATGTTGAAGAGTTGTTGGATTAGTTACGATCCCTGGACAAATATTTCAACTATGAGGATGTCGAAGAGGAAAAAAGGGTGAGACATGTTTTCACCAGGCTTAAGGGACATGCAGCACTGTGGTGGGATGAACTACAGGCTGAGAGGAGAAGCAAGGGAAAACATAAGATAAAGAATTGGGACATAATGGTACCCAAGCTAAAGGAAAAATTCATGCCCAAAGTTTATCATATCAATCTGTTCATGAAGCTACAAAACCTGAGACATAAGGGTATGACAGTTAAAGAGTACACAAAGGAGTTCTACAACCTGAACATCAGAATTGGACAAAGAGAGAAGGATGAAGAAAAACTTGCTAGGTATATAAATGGCATGAGGTATGAAATCCAGGATGAGATCCACATGATGACAGTAAGGACAGTGGAGGATGCTTATCAGTTTGCACTGAAGGCGAAGGAAAAGTTGGTCATAAAACAAAGCCAACGAGGCAGAGGTAGAAGCCTAGTCCCAAACAAAGGCAAGGGAGTTTCCCATGACAAGGCACATAAATCCAAAGATGAGATTAAGAAATCACATAGTCACTCGGAAAGAGGAGGAAGTTCCCGGGGAAGACAAGATGGTGGAAGAAGTTCTTCCAGAAGAAGAGGAAGAGGCAGAGGAGGAGAAGTGAAATGTTACACCTGTGGAAAGGCAGGACATGAGTCTTGGGAATGTCCCGAGAGAAAGAAAGAAGGAGAAGGTGAAGCTCACATTTCGGAAGCACAGAGAAGGAGTGTTAAAGTAGAAGGAGCAGAGGATGGAACATCCCTGAAGTTGAGAAAAGTTCTCTTAAGACCGGAGGCAAAAGTTGAGAAGCCAGTGCAGAGAAACAACCTATTCATGACAACTTGCAAGACTAAAGACACAGTATGCAAGGTGATAATTGACAGTGGGAGCACTGACAACTTAGTATCCACAGAGATGGTGGAGAAATTGGAGCTGGAGACAAGTGCACATCTGAAGCTATACAAAGTATCATGGTTGCAGAAAGGACACCAGGTAATGGTTACTAAACAATGCTTGGTTGAATTTAAGATAGGATGATATAGAGATGAAATTATGTGTGATGTAATTGTCATGGATGTATGTCATATTTTGTTGGGAAGACCATGGCAGTTTGACAGGAATGTCATTCATGATGGGAGGAAGAATACATACACCTTGGAGAAGAATGGTAGGACACACATGTTGCTGCCAATAAAGGAGAAGAAAGTGAAAGAGGAAGCCAGCACAAGCATACTTCTCATGAGCAGGAAGAAATTCATGAAAGAAGTCAAGAAAGAACGGGAGATGCAGTTTTTTGTGGTGAGGAAACCTAAAGTTATCCTTACAAGTACATCGATGGATGATTTGCATGAAGAAGTTCATGAATTGTTAGATAATTTTGCTAACATAGTGGTGGATGAGTTGCCTAACTCATTGCCACCCATCAGAAGTATCAAACAACATATTGACTTGATACCAGGAGCAAGTTTGCTAAACAAAGCAGTGTACAGACTGACACTTCCCGAGAATGAGGAGGTAAAAAACCAAGTCCAGGAATTGTTAGACAAGGGTTTGGTCAGAGAGAGCTTAAGTCCATGCACAATACCAATTGTATTGAGTCCAAAGAAAGATGGAGGATGGAGAATGTGTACAGACTCAAGAGCCATTAACAAGATCACCATCAAGTATAGATTTCCTTTGCCAAGAATGGATGATTTGATGGACTATTTAAGTGGAGAAAATTTATTTTCTAAAATAAATTTGAGAAGTGGATATCACCAGATAAGAATGAGAGAAGGTGATGAGTGGAAGACAACCTTTAAAACAAATGAAGGTTTGTATGAGTGGTTGGTTATACCATTTGGCTTAACAAATGCCCTGAGTACTTTTATGAGGTTGATGAATGAAATACTAAAAGATTTCATTAGCAAGTTTGTGGTTGTATATCTGGATGATATACTTATCTTTAGCGAGACTAAAGAGGATCATTCGAGACACATGACACTAGTAATGAGGAGACTACAACAGGAGAAGTTATTGATAAATCTGAAGAATTCCTCTTTTATGTAGACATAACTCATTTACTTGGGTTTTGTGATCTCTTCAAATGAACTGAAGATCGACCCAGAGAAGGTGAAAGCAATCAAAGATTGGTCGTCACCAAGAAGCATGTTTGAGGTAAGGAGCTTGCATGGATTAGCGAATTTCTATAGGAAGTTAATCAGAGATTTCAATGGAATTTGTGCACCAATGATGGATACAGTGAAGAAGAAGCACAAGTCTTTTAAATGGACAGAGGAGGCTGATAGGAGCTTCAATATACTGAAGGAGAAGATAACAAAATGACCAATTCTAGTCTTGCCAATTTTTGAAAAGACATTTCAGGTGAAATGTGATGAAAGTGGAGTTGCAATTGGAGCAATTTTGCGCCAGGATAATAGACCTGTTGCCTATTTCAGTGAGAAGTTGAATGAGACTAAGAGAAAATACTCCACATATGATAAAGAGTTTTATGCCATAATTCAAGCCTTGAAGAAATGGAGACACTACCTTGTCCCACATGATTTTTTCCTGTACAGCGACAACCAGGCTTTACAATTCATAACCAGAAAGAAAAAATTGAATCAGAGGCATGCAAAGTGGATTGAGTTTATGCAGAATTTTACTTTTGTCATAAAACATATTGTCAGGAATGTTAACAAGGTTGTTGATGCATTGAGCAGGAGATGTTTGATTCTGCAGGAATTTCAGGTGAAGACCTTGGGTTTTGAACACCTTAAGGAGATGTACCGTGATGATCCAGATTTCAAGGAAGCATATGAAGCATGTGAAAATCCTATGTTGAGAGACATGAGCCAATGGGCAGAGTATATGATTCAAGAGGGATTGTTGTTCAAGGGAAATTAGTTCTGCATACTGAAATTCTCAATGAGGGATAACCTTTTGAAGGAAAAGCATAGTGGAGGATTGGTTGGACATTTCGACCATGATAAAACATTTGCACAGCTGAGCAATTCATACTATTGGCCAGGTATGAGAACAAAAGTAGTGAAATTTGTGAACAGATGTAGAATCTACCAACATGCAAAAGGAAAAAGACAGAACACTAGATTGTATCAACCATTGCCAATACTAGAGAGGCCTTGGGATGCAATAAGCATGGATTTTGTGTTGGGACTAGCAAGAACGCAAAGAGGATTTGATTCCATATTTGTGGTGGTGAATAGATTTTCAAAGATGGCACACTTTATCCCATGCCAGAAGACCCGTGATGCAACACATGTTGCGAATATGTTTTTCAAGGAAGTTGTAAGACTTCACGGCCTACCCAGAAGCATTGTCTCAGACAGAGACACAAAATTTGTTGGTCATTTTTGGAGAACACTGTGGAAGAAGTTGGGCACGGATTTGTCCTTCATCTCAGCTTCTCACCCTCAGACAGATGGATAGATTCAGGTGGTAAACAAAAGTTTGGGAAACTTATTGAGGAGTTTAATCACTAAGCATCATAATTAGTGGGATCAGATTCTGCCACAAGCAGAATTTGCATACAATGACTCACCAAACAGGAGCACCAGAAAGAGCCCATTCCAGATATTGTATGGAATGCAACCCGGAGGAATATCTGAGTTGAGAGACTTGGGACAGAGTGAAAACAGAAGCACTGGGGCAAAAGATTTTGCTGCAGAAATGCAGAAGCTCTATAGCCAGATCAAAGGACAATTACAGAACTCTAACCAAGAGTACAAGCGCAGAGTTGATCAACATCCCAGAGAACTTCAATTTTAGGTGGGAGATCAGGTTCTGGCACATCTCAGGAAGGAAAGGTTCCCAAGGGGAACATATAACAAGTTAAAAATGAAGAAGATAGGACCATGTAAGATCTTGAGGAAGTTTGATGCAAACGCCTATGAGATTGAGCTGCCAGATGATGTGGGCATATCACCCATATTCAACGTTTCGGACTTGTATCCTTACAGGAAAGATGACACCGAGGGATCGAAAGATCAAGATAAGATTCAGTGGAAGAAACAAATGCCTATAGCAGAAAAACCACAGATGGAGAAGATCGTTGATCAGACAATTGGCAAGAAGACCAGGAGGAAGACCTATCTTGAATATCCGGTTAAGTGGAAGGGACACTCGATAGAGGATGCCAGTTGGGAAAATGAAGCTGATATCCAGAAGCATGGAAAGTCGGTGCATGTGCTCATGGACAAGAGTCCATGAATTTTTGTCCAGGGGGAATATGATGCAAGAGTATCGTCAGCGAGCACATGTGGCAGGAAAGCTCAACGCTCAAGAATCATTTCAGAATCTCAAACGCTGGGAATTACTGCGAATCTTTTGGGGAGCTGATGAAGAACATAAGAAGATCAAACGCTTGGAGGGGGAATGATCATGAGCGATCAGGGAGTTTCACTCCAACTCTTGAATGTAACTGAGCTTAAGTAGAGTTAGGTTTTCATTTTTGAAGTAGACGAGTAGTCGGGGGGAACCCTAAGGACCCTCTGAGATAAATAGAGGTTTTGTACGCCCGAATGAGGTTGTTGCGAGTTAGTAGGAAATTCATGAGTTTTAAGTTATTGTTTTGATATTAGCTATAGCCATTTACTTTTGAATGAATATAATAGAGAAAATTTGCTCCAAATGCATGTTATGTTAATGTTTACAATTCTTTGTTATTGGGTTTTCATAAATGAATGAATTTCGTTATGAATGGATGAAACTATGAATGTTATTATAAGTTTCAATTGTTTCTCTTTTGTTGAGTGAGTGCAAGGTGTGCACATCCAATGCAAGGAGTGCGTTGACAGAATCTGTTTCGATTCCAAAGCTCAAAAGAGATAACACAAAACTTTCCCTTTGCAAGGAGTGCAAAGTGTCTGCTGCAAGGCGTGCATAGTCATCCGCAAGAACCAAGTCTTCCGTAGGAATCTGTTGCAACGAATGCACAGATCTGGGATTCAGCTAAGTGTCGAAGGGACTCCCTAAGAGTCAAAGGAGCAGAAGATAAGAAAGCTCATAAGGGATAATGCCTTCTAGAAGTGAAAAGGAGGTCTAAGAGATAGACTCGTGGAAAGAACAAAGGTTGAAGCTTTGGCATACCTATAAATACTTCTAAGACGAAAGAATCTGTAAGCTCAAGAGGGGGAGTGACAGTTGTCGTCGGATCAGCGGCAGAGGAAGATATTTGGCCGTCATATCTCGTGTCCAGATGCTCATAAGAACGCGTAGAGGGAGATAAGATCTGGACCTTTAGATCTAAGCGCGGGGACCAACAGTCATTGGATCCATAAGTAACTCCATAAACTTTAACGTATGGAAGTGCACAGGGTAAGCAAACTCGCGAAATCCAAGTTCATGATTCAATCACAACCGTTGGATCACGGAGGGATCTAGACAGTCGATTCGAGGTAATCGCAGAATCAGGAACCGAGAGAAGGGAGGTGCACTATCTTCCAACTACCTGAAACATGAAATCCTAATTCGAGAGAGAGGAGATATGGATCGTTGGATCACAGAGAACATAGACCGTTGATATGAAGTGATCGGAATTTCATAAGTCAGAAGATCAGGGGTGAGCAACCTTTCGACTTAGTGAAACATGAAGGAGAAAGCAGAACCGTCGGATCATGAGGGAATCATGACCGTTGATTTGAGGTGAGGAAGTCGCACATTCGGATATCGGGAAAGGGGAGCAAAGCTACGTCGTGAATTCCCGATACGCGAAATCCCAACGCGCTCGGAAGCTTGTCCCTAGGTCATAGCGGGAGGTCATATCGGAGAAATTGTCGATTGGGAAATCAAAAATCGCGAGGTCGGGTTTGGCCCATGTGCAATCACCCGAGGTCCGAGATCACGAAGTGCCTTTTGGGTTAGGCCTGTGGTCACAGCCGGTGATCATGTGAAGAAAACTCACGCCTAGTGTTTGTTCACGCGGGCTGAGTTACGCATAGGACCAGTGGATATTTCGTTGGGATTCCAGCAAGGAATCAAAGAGTTGTTCTAGCTCAAGGATTGAGAAGATCCAGTGACCAGGAGGTCATCAGACCTTACTGAGGTAGGGCACTGCATCAAAATTTAATGCGATTATTCAAGGAAAGAATGTCAGGATCGTTATTTGCCTGGCCGGGAGGAAAAATCACATTAACGTTGACCTAGCAAACTAATGAATGATTTTAGAACCAAATATAATTGAAAAGGACATGTGTCTTTCCAATGAGAAACATGACATTAAGAACCTACAACTATACATTGGTGATTACAAATTCATATCTCAATTCAATGTCGTGTCAATGTATTAAGACAATGTTGATATAATCCTAGAGTCAACTTGGGTGGATACATTGGGTACTTTTATTTTCAACACAAGGAGAAAGTTTTTGACATTTTATCATAAGAAGAAGAAAATCACATTGCAGAACGTTACAATAAAGTTAGTTTGAGAAGCTCCATCATCAGAAGACCCGAGAGACGTATCAGAACTGATCCTTCGATATAACCAAAAGTCAATACAAAAGTTACAGGATCAACATAAAGAATGTGACAAGATCATCATTGAAAAAGACGAAGAGATTTCTCGCCTAAGAAATCACAATCAGAAACTACTTCCAAAAATCATGAAGTCCAAGGAGAAGAAGCGGTCTTTTCAAAAGTTGGAACAAGAAAATCAAGGTCTTAAAGAGAAATTAACTGAAAAAGAGGAAGAAATCTCATTCCTAAGGAACCTTAATCAAAAGTTACTAGAACAAATTAAAAGCTTAAAGGACGAAAGAAAGGAGAATCTGAAATCAAAAAATAAAAACGACAAGTCAGAAGATAAAGAATAACTTTTACGATTAAAAAAACATAATCAAGATTTACTAACACAAATTAAAAGGCTTAAGCATGATAAGAAGTCTTTACAAGAAGAATTAGATCGCAAAACATTAATAGTCGATAAAGAGACAATGATTGAACCTATGGAACTAGAAAAGTCTTTAGATGTAAAAATCTCAATTTTGGATAAAGGAATTAATACAGACTCAGTCAACCTTACAACTCGAAAGGATGTGAATCCAGTTGATGTAAAGAGGTCTTCAAATGTTGAAGTAGAAACAATCCACGGGTATGAAGAAGACTCGATTCCAAAAGTTAATCAAGAAAAAACTACAAGTATACGAAGTAAAGATCACGTTGCAAGGATGCCTTATCAACATCCTAATCACAAAAGTCGATACTTCAGCCAATCAATGTATCAACAGAAACAAAGGACTTATATGCCAAAGAATATCACTGCCACTACAACCGGTGCTCAAAGTAGAAGCTATCATGGGAGTCGAAATGCATCAAGTTTTTTCCAAGAACCCTGTAAACACCTAGTTCTGCAAAAGATTGAATTGCGATGGGCAGACTCCTTTACAATTCGATGGATTTGCTCAGTGCTTAGAATATCCTATCATCTCAGGTCCTTGATGATCACTAATTCAAGAATAAAGAATCAGGAGACAATGTTACAGGCCAGAGCAAAAGATAAGCCTTCCATAAGTATGCTTTGATGACAAAGCATTTTTAAGGGGAAGGCAATGTGATGAACACAAATATCATATAAATACATATAAATAGATAAATGATTAAAAAATGATAATTAAATACTCAATTAACTAGATATGTTATGAAGATACACCTTCTTGATGAAAGGTCATGTCTCTTATGAAAGGGCACCCCTGCGTGGGTATATATACAACCCTCATTTCTCATTTGTAATCATGTCATCTATTTCATTCTCATATACATTTATATATATTAAATTATTGTCCTTATGTATATATTTATATTCCAAGTAATTTGGATATTTAACTCGTGAGCCAAGTTGTTTCACCACAATGCCCTTATTACATCTTCTCCTCTTGGATCCCAAGGTTTGATTGCTTTCTATTTACCTTATGTTAGTAGTCTTTGCATAATGTTTTCACCTCCTTCACCATTTACATCTCTTATCTTTTGCTAATCATTTTCCAGTATTTCCCTGGTAGTATCAACCTTTGAATCAAGCCTCAATAGAGCATACCAACCATTAACAACAATGCCTTCCTCAACAACTACCTTTGTTACACTTAAGGTCTCTTCCACTCTTAATTTTCAAGTTTGTCTATGTTTGAGTTCCCACCCAAATAACTATAACTCCACCAAACAACTTGTCAATTGTTTCATTCAATTTTTCGTTTTCATAGTTTTTTCTGCAATCTCAATCAAGATTCTAATTTGAGCCACTCTTTTATTTATAGTTTCATGAGTGCTTTTGTCGCCAACATTTTTTGTTGAATCTTTGGTAAATACTACTTTAACAACACTCCCCAAAACTTCACTTCCAACTTTATCAAGGAACAAACTAGATTCATCTCTCATGACAACTACTCTAGTTAAATATTGGCTTTTCCACTCTCCCCAACCAAGAAATTTCAAATAACCAATCTTCAATATACCCCAAAGCTTTTTCACAACAAGAACAAGTAAGGCTTCTTGTTCAATGTCCTCAAGAATAATCAAAATGGAATACTCCACACATTGTGATCATGTCTCTTACATTTGTGGTCTTCTTTTCAACCAATAATAACTTGCAATTCTCATACTCCACAAATATATTCTCATGGTTTGTTACAAAATATAAAGAATTATATCCATGATCAAATTTCATCCCCTCTACAACATACATATTATTTTATGCACTTTTTCCATTTTGAAGTGTCACAACACTTTTCCTCCCAAATTTACTCATAGCCTCTGCCATCATGTTTCATATTTCATAGTTATTCCCATCATTCACTGCAACAACAGCTGCCAATTTATTGTATTCAACCTCCTTAGCTATTGTCACACCATCATTGACTATCTGCTCTTCAATCCACAACTCAATGATAATTTCCTAGTGTTGAAAGTCTATAACAACCTTTCTACCTCCATGATGCCCATACTCATAAATATCCAAGGCTTGTAGCTTCTTTTCCAAACTTATTAAATTATTAATACTTTTTTTGAAAATTCTCTTGACCTCGCAGGTTACTAATTTCTCATCAAATAAAAGAAAACACCTCATACTTTCTTGGAAAGGCTTCTTCATGCTCGTGATCATGTGACAATGATCAATTAAGCATTGATGTCGGGCCATACTTTCTTCAGCCCTATTATCATCCTCCAAAAAACTTTGAAAATACTTTCCTCTCACTTCCATTCCATCTTGAGCATGGTCTTCAAACTTCACATCTGCTATATATATCAAAGAAAATAATTTGTTCATCCGCTTATAAAGCATCTTGAAAATCTTGACAGTCTTCCAACCCCATGTCATGTCTACACATCCTTGTCCTTAGCACTAGTCCTTCTTCCATCAAATTCACTTGTTGTTGATCATGCACCTAATGTGTTTTCTAGAACACTTCATGTTCATCAATCCACCATCCAACAAGAATTTTATGTTGTTGAGAGGCCATACCTACTTCTCCTATCGTCAATTTGTTTACTATAATCCTTTTAGCTAAAATTTTATCCAACCAACCATTCATGCTTTCAAGTTGTCTTCTTAATCCACGTGTTTATGGATTCTTTTCTGAATTTAGAAAATAATTGTCATCTTGTTGTTCTTCATATTCTCTACTTGGATTAAGCTCTTCAATATGTTGTCTAAATACTAGATTGTTTTGGTTGTCACTATCTTTCTCTTTAACTTTCATGCCCTGTATTGCTACCTCCATTCTTTTGTCCTCCTCTTGTGGTATTATTGCTCTCCAAACTCCAAATTTGTATGCAGTTATACATATTCTTTTATGACTCCATGTATTTTACTATGGGAAGTATCTGCCAACCAACCTATTCCATTCATTATACCTTTACTTCATTCATAATATTGTTCTAATTTTGAAATCTTCTATTGGCATTCAACTTGCTCAATCACAACACTGCAACCGAGCATTCTTGGATGCTCTAAGTCTGCAACTATCGTGAAACCTTCTTCAACCCCGAGCTTTGCTAGCCACTCTTCCATAAATATTATCCCTTCATCCATATATGTTAGCATTACATCTGAATGTTGTATTTCTTCTTTATTACATGCGATCATACACAAACTATTAGTTTGAAAACCATGAGACTCTTTTGTCTCCGCAAATGCTTATTACACCTTCTCCTTGTGTTGTTATGAACTCTCCAAGCACTTCACGAGAGTCTCATTAGGTCTCTTATCCACATCATCATCCTCTCTAAGGATTGGTCCTCGTTATGATTCACAAATATGAACCATTTTTCTTGCTTCAAAAGGCTTCTCTCTATACTCATGTTCCCTAAGTTTCTCCCCTATCTTCACCCAAACATTCAACCTGTGCCTCAACTTTCTTGCAAACAGTTGCACAATAGGCCACTTGACCTTCTTCTTCATTGTCCAACCATACCTCTGGTCTTATTCACTTTCTTCCTATAGCAGATCCATCGTCAGAATTAATCTCTCTTTGATCGCAGTTATCTCCTTGACAAGTTGTTTGGTATCCATCTTTTTGTGGCTCCCTCTTGAACCCTTTACATGATTGTCCATAGTCATCTTTGTGAGCTTGTCCATACTCACTATGACATGCAAATAGTCTATGCAGTAACAAGTATATTTCAACATGTTACAAATACCTTACCAAGCTTATCTCCCGAACCTAGGCTTTTGGTATCCCTGGTTCTTTCCATCTGAGCTTCCTTTGCTCCTCTAGGATTTTGCACTTCTACTAACACTCTCATAAGAGTTGCACCTTCTCTTCTTCTCAACTTTCAATAACTGTAGAGTTGCCACACATCTCTTTCTCCAGTTGTTGCTACATGTCAAATAAATATATACTTCTTTACCATAATTGATTGTCAAAATATAAGACCCATTTACCTGCAAAATATACTCCATGATCTTGTCCTCCAAACACGTATGCGCCCCCACATATTCTACAGGATCTCTTTCTTTGACTTGTTTTGGTCACTCTTCAAACTCTAAATAATTTCTTCATTCCTCAGAAATACGCGGGATTGTTCTTGCTTTGATACCACTTGATGGCAAAGAATATACGCTTCCAATCCCTTTCCCTGCCCTTTTTCTTTCTCTACAGTTGGTTGCTCATTTTATTGGCTGGAAAAACCAAGATTCAAAGTTCACAAGTCGGATAGAATTGTTCCTTTGGATATCGAAACATGTTTCCAATACAAGGGGAGTACACAATTGATCAACAACAATTTCAACGACAACCAAACCAAATGAAATATCTAATTAGATTTGTGGGTAACATCAAAGTTCTATAATAAATAAAACCCCATTTTGACCAATGGTTCAATACTAATCACGAAAAAGAAATACCTTCATTCCTTCCATAAAAAACTTCCTATTTATGATGCTAGTGAAATCCATTACTTGGCGGAATTTTTGGAGACTTTCAAGAACAACTAAGCACCTTCAAGATATCAAGGTGACCACGCATTTCCTCTTCCATTGAACAACATTCTGGCACTGCAGACTTGTAATCACAAGGTTAAGATCCAGTTGTATTCTCGACCAACGTTTCAAATTTGGCTCATTATTGACACTTGAACTTACAAATTTCTAATTGGAGAGTACCAACACCTATAGATCTATCATTTATAGAATATGGTAATAGAAATCAAAATGTATAATATCCAAAACGATTAGAAGCAATCTCACAATCACACCATTAATATTATTAAACAATTGTTGAACCACATTCCAACTTACACGGATTTTGTGAAAGACACAAGGGTTTCTTAATGAACAACTTCACTCTGAATCCATAATAAGATATATAGTAATAATTGATTGTAAAAATGATGATATTACAAAGATAGGGCCCACCTATATATATGCCCTTTATGGTTTTTATGAAGAGTCGTGACTTTTAGTCATGACCTTTTATTACATTAATGCTTTATTTTACTTTATTTATTATTTTAGTGTCTCTATATTACATTATTTATTTATTGTAACAATGCCCTTCCCTTAAATTTTTCTTTGTCCTCGAAGCAATGGTAAGTAAGGATGTAACTCATGAAAGTGTTGTAACTCCCATTATGTATCTTGTTCCGGTAGATTTTTCCATTTAATCAAATATTCCTTGATTACTCGAGAACGTAATCTCTTTTCCCTGGTGGCGATAATGGCTTCGAGTTCAAAAATGACTCTTCCTTCCTCATCCAACATATGAAGCATAATTTGCGCCTTTTGTTGTTGCCCCAGGACTCTCTTTAGACATGATACATGAAAAACGTTGTGGATACGACTTTTATCTGGTAAATTCAACTGGTAAGCTACGTGACTGATTTTTCTATTTATTTGATATGGTCCATAAAATTTTGGAGCCAATTTATTCTTCCCATGTTGTTTAAGGGATAACTGTTTGTAATGTTGAAGTCTCACAAACACCCATTCTCCTACTTCGAACTCTCTTTCTGTTCGCTTTTGATCAACTTGTTGCTTCATTCGATTCCTTGCAACTGTTAAGTTTTCTTTGAGTAACTGAACGATTTTCTAACTTTCGTCTAAATGGTCTTTTATTGACGCAACTTTTATGTGGCTAGTGGCCAACTCCTTCCAAGATGGAGGTTTGTAACCATAAAGAGCTTGGAGTGGTCTCATTTTAGCTGATGTGTGATGAGTGGAATTATACCACCACTCAACAAGGTGCAACCATTGAAACCATTTATTTTGTTTGTTGAAGATAAAACAACGAAGATAGGTTTCTAAACATTTATTGACAACTTCTGTTTAACCATCTGTTTGAGGGTGGTAAGCTGAGCTCATATTAAAAGAGGTTCTGATCCGTTTGCAAAATTCTCTCCAAAAATTCCCTTTAAATTTGGCATCTCTATCGATGACGATAACCTTAGGGAACCCATATAGTTTGTAAATATTTTTACAGAATATTTCAGCTGTTTTCCTTACTCCAATAAAGTGTGCATACTTGATTAGTCTGTCTACTACTACTAATATTTTATCTTTTCCGTTGGATATGGGTAGTCCTTCAATGAAATCCACTGAAATTTATTCCCATTTTTTGTTGGGAATGTGTAATGGGTGGAGTAACCCAGGGGTTGACACATTTTCATTCTTATTTTTTTGACAGAGATCACATTCTGCTATATATTTTCGAATATATGCACTCATCCCTTTCCAAAAAAATGATCTTCGTGCATTACAATATGTTTTGAAAAATTTGACGTGACCTACAGCTGGGCAATCATGAGATTCTTGAAGAACCTTGGCTTTAAATCTTGAGTTGGTATTCAAGTAGATTCTTCCTTTATACCATAAGATTTCGTTCTTCCATTCGAACTTAGGGTATTGATTTAAATTGTTGATTATAGAGCAAGTCTCCAGGTTTTTTGCATACTTGGTTCAGATTTCATCCAACCATTATGAAATGGCTATTGATATTGCAAAAACTTGTGTTTCTTCATCTTTCCGTGATAGAGCATCATCCACGATGTTGTATTTTCCTCTTTTACGTAGAATTTCCATATCAAAAGTGGCAATTTTCTCTATCCACTTTTGTTGTTCGATTGACAATGTTTTTTGTTGTAATAAGTACCAGAGACTGTTATGATCTGTGAATATCAAGAACTTACTTCCCAATAGATATTGGCACCATTTTCTTAATGCATGCATGATGGCAAGCATTTTCTTGTTGTAAGTGGATTGTAAGCATTATGTTTTATTGAATTTCCTGATCTCAAAAGCTATTGGGTGCCAATGATCCAAAATGGATCCAAGAAGGCCAAAATTTCAAAGTTCTTAAAATCAGCTAAAACCAACGCCATTGCGTAGGGCTCGTCGTGCAGATTCCGACCATATATTTTTTCCCAAAAATGGACACCATATGCGAAAGTTATCGTGTTCTGAACTTTTTCCCAAACATGGAAAAAGTCAAAGGTCAAAGTCAATTGGTCAAAGGATGTACAACTGACATGGAAGATGACGTCAGAAATATGCCATGATGACATCAGCAGTACGTCATGCTGATGTCAACATGACACATGGAATCACTAGGACGTGCCATGTGTTAGTCATTTTTGGTGTTTTCGGGCTGAGTCGACACGGTACAAAACTAACACATGGCATTGTACGGAAGTGACACATGGCACTGTATGGATGTGACATGTGGTAGTACGACAAGATGATGTGGCACTTTACGGAGGTGACACATGGTATTACAGGATGATGACGTGGCAGCAAACTAGGCAGGCTGACGTGGCAACTGATTGGGCGGGCTGATGTGGCAGTACGGATGTTGAAGTGGCGATTGACTAGGCAGGTTGACGTGGCTCAAGCCAATTACAAGGTGACACGTGGCCCAATGAAGAGGTTCCACGTGGCACTTTCAGGAAGATCAAAGTGGTTTGGCGGTTTCCACCAAATCTGGCAGGAATCCTCCAAATCTGGTGAAATCCCTCTAAGTTTGGCTTACTGTCGCTAAATTTGGCAGAGTCTGACTTGTTTATCTAGGCACAAAAATTGAAAAAAATGAGTTTTCACATGCAATTCGATACTGTACGGACTATACGGATCTGACAGGGCGCAACATTGGGATTTGTGACGAGGGGAGGTCTCGAGGGCCTGTTCGGAAGTAGGTCGATTTCATACTCAAAAGTTGCAGAATTTCGAGGGGAGCCTGAATATGGCATTTGTTTTTGCATCCGAGTAACCGAATATAAAAGTACCTCCATAGCCCAAGAACTCGAGCCAAGCAGAGCCAAGTTCATACTCAAAAGTCTCAGAATTACCTGTTGCAGCCATTGGTGATGTATGTTTATGACCAGAAGTTGCAGATCTGAAAGGTGGTTTCATGAGTTATTATGTAAGCCTTTCTTGGTATTTTTTTTAAGCATTAAATATTAATAAGAAGCCTCCCACTGAAGACAAAGGCCAGGAGATGTAGGAAAATTTGTGCCGAACTCTGTTATCAATCTTTGGCGTCATGGTTTGTTGTTCTTAGTGCTTATTTACTTTTCTGCATTCTTTATGAGGGCTACAACAGTCATTCACTAAAATCTTCTTCTTCTTTTAATTCCTAAATGGTAAATCAACTCATGCATAAACCTGACCATAGTCTTTAAAACATCAATTACAGATCAGTGCCCATCTTGCATCAATACCGCTGCAATTCCAAAACCTGACACATCACACTCGATGATGAATGGTTTGGAGAAGTCAGGTGTTGCTAATACCGGGGTTGTGGACATAATGTTTTTTAAGTTTTCAAAGCATTGTTGTGCTTCCAAATTCGATTGGAAAGAGTTTTTCTTAAGGAGATTTGTTAGGGGGGGTGGTTAAATGAGCATAATTCTTGACGAATCTTCGATGGTATCCTGCCAATCCTAGAAATCCTCTTAACTTGGATATGTTTTTGGGTTTAGGCCATTCTGTGATTGCCTTGATTTTCTTGGGGTCTACCTTGACTCCTTTTTTGGATATGACGTGACCAAGGTATTCTACCTCCTCCCTGCCAAATGTACATTTTGACATTTTGGCATAGAATTGATTTTCTTGCAGAAGAGATAACACTTGTCCCAAATGCTTCATATGCTCCTCCCATGTTTTACTATACACTAAGATATCATCAAAGAAAACTAAGACATGTTTACGCAAGTATGGGTGAAATAATTCATTCATTATTGCTTGGAAGGTGGTGGGGTTATTAGTTAGCCCAAAAAGCATCACCTTGAATTCATAGTGTCCTTCATGTGTCTGGAAGGCAATCTTGGCTACATCTTCTAGTCTGACTCTAATCTAATAGTACCTAGATCTTAAATCAAGTTTTAAAAATATCTTGCTCCATGAAGTTCATCCAACATTTCGTCAATAAATGGGATGGGAAATTTGTTTTTAATTATTATTTTGTTTATTTGTCGATAATTTATGCATAATCTGAAATATCCATCTTTATTTCGAACTAGCACTACTTGAGCTACATATGGACTTTTTCTTTTCGTGATGACACCACATTTTAATAGGTCTTGGACTAATCTTTCAATCTTTGTTTTGTGGTGATGGGGGTATCTATATGGTCTAACATTGACTGGGCTTGATCCTAGTTTAACTTCAATTATATGTTCAATTCTTCTTTGAGGCGATAACTCCATGGGAAGGTCTTGAAATACCTTCTTGTGTTTTTGAATTAGATCTTGGACGTCTAATGTTCTAGAGTCATCATGTTCCGATTCTTGTATTTCTATGTCGTGGCATTGGATGAAGTATGTGGTTGCTCCTTTTCGGATCATTTTTTCCATTTGTTGTGACAACACAACCTATGTTTGTGGAGGTTGAAAACCATATAATTTATAACTTTTCCCTTGCCACTTGATTTGGATGAAATGTTCCTGGTGATTGACTGAGTATGTGCCCAACGTTTGTAACCATTGGACTCCTAAAACCACATCTACTCCTCCAAGAGGGACGATGTAGAGTTTTGATTCCAAATTGAAATCTTGGATTTGGAGTTTCACCTTATGGCATTTTCCAACATTTCCAATTTTTCTGTCGTCTGCAACCATTACTTTCATGTCTGGGACTGGATATACAAATAATTTGAGTTTCCTTGAATTCTCGATATTGAGGAAATTATGGGTACTTCATGTGTTGATTAGTACGGTGACATTATCATTTTTTATATGTCCTTTTAATTTAAGAGTTTGTGGTTGGGTAATGCCTGTGATGGCTGCGAGCAATATTCTTGGTGTGTTGTCTTCTATGAGCTCTGAAGTGCCATTTTTTAAATTTGCGATTTCTTCATTTATTGATTCCGCTGCGTCTGATTCGTCGTCTTTTACTGCTTCACAAGTGTACAAGTTTTTCGACTTATCTTCGATCTGGCACCTATGTCTTGGGTCCCATTTCTCTCCACATTGTTTACATTTTCCTTCTTTGATACTTTGGGACTCTAAACTTCTTGTTCTATCTTCACGTAGATTGGGTGGTATGTATTTGTCATTTCCTGTGGTCTGAGGTACACTCCTTCTTGAGTAAACCTTGTCGAATCTTGATTGGCCTTCTAGTTTTTCTTCTGTGGCTTTTGCCTTACGTATTGTTATTTCTACCGTAGTAACCTCATGTAATCTTAACTCGTCTTGGATTTGTGGTTTGAGACCACCTATGTAAGACTGGAGTAATTGATCATCAGATAGTCCAAATACCCAGGTGGCAAGAGCTTCCCATTGAAGCATAAATTCATTTATGCTGCCTTTTTGTTGTAATCTGGTGAGTTTTGAAAGAAAAATAAAATCCGATATGCCCTCAAATCTTTTAAAAAAATCATTTTTGAAAGAATTCCAATTATATGACTAAATTCTTCCTTTCCACCATAGATACCAATTGTATGTAGTGCCTTCGAGGTACACGGATGTGTGTTTGACCTTATCTTCGTTCGTTGTCACGTTATATATGTGGAAATACTCTTCAATTTTGTTAAGTCAGGCTACACATTGATTATCACCTCCCTTGTATTTTGGGAGTTCTATTTTGGCTTTGGGTGGGTATAACATTAAGGGTTGGTATTGTGATATAGGTTGGGAGTTTGGTATTGAATCGTGGAAGAGTGGTGGTAGATTAGATGTACTTGAATCGCTGGGTTGTGGATGTGTGGGTTGGTGGTGACTCTGATTTTTTATAAGGTTTAAGAGCTCATTATGTTGTTCTTGATTTTGCGTTATAACGATTAGGTTTTTCTTCAAATCGTCTGTTATTACTTTTTTCAAGTGAACCAAGCCTTGTTGTAAATTCATCCCAAGCTCTTGAAAAATATCATCTTTAAGATCTTGTTTTAGATTGGCTATGCCTTGTCGTAGCTCAAGCCCAACTTCCGCGGTAATTTTTTCTTCAAGGTTAAGCGTTAGATCTTTTTTGAGTGCCTCGTTGTTGAGCCTTATTTCTTCTTGTAAATCATCATGAGTTTTTTGTATTGACTTTTCGAGTGATCTTCTAATTCTTTTACTTTCCTGGTCTATTTTTTCCATTTGAGTTTTTAATTCTGACATCCTTCTGGTGTTTGGGGGTGAGTATTTTTCTACAATTTTGACCTAACTTGGAAGATCCCCGTTTAATTATTTTAATTAAATAATTGTATGTAATTTAATGAATATTAATTATATATATTATATACTTATATTATATAATTAATGGGTGTAATGGGGGTCTACGACTTTTTAGGATATGATTTATGGGGGTGTGACTTTAGAGTATGGGAGTGTTGAGCTAACGGTGTGGGCGAGGCTATGGGGAGTGCATGGAAGGATGTGTGCAGAGTTGCGGAAGAGTGGAGGGTGCGGGCGAGTGGGGAGGGGGTGCAGACAGGTCGCAGGGGAGTGGGGAGAGGCCGCGAGGGAGTGGGGGATATATGTGGGGGTGTGTAGACTATGAGGGGCCTTGCTCTTTGGTGGGGGGAGATGGGGGGGTGAGAAGGGGTTGTGGGTGAGGGATGACAAGGTGTGGGGTGTGGGGGCCGGGAGGGTTTCGATGAGGGGGAAAAAGCGATGGGGAGGTGTGGGAAATATAAGATGTGACATGGGGGCGACCTGCTCACGATACTAATGTAAGAAAGACACAAGGGTTTCTTAATGAACAACTTCCCTCTGAATCCATAATAAGATATATAATAATAACTGATTGTAAAAATGATGATATTACAAAGATAGGACCTTTGTATGTATATATGCTCTTTATGGTTTTATGAAGAGTTATGACTTTAAGTAGTGACCTTTTATTACATTAATGTTTTTATTTTACTTTGTTATTATTTTAATGTCTTTATATTACATTATTATTCTTACATATGATTTATACACAGAGATCATGATTCTCATATTATCATTAATACCTAGAATTTAGACTTAAGCAACCACGATCAATCCTGCCATAGAGACTTATTCATTAACCATTAACCTCTATCAATCACTCAAACACATTAAAACGTATTCAACTTACAAAAATAAGCACAGAGTTAAATTCTTGAAATAACATTAACTCAAATGCAAACAGAGGAGAAGAAAACCCAATACTTAATGTCCACAATTTCAAATTCATTAATAGAGAAACTTATTTCTACATCATTCTTCTCTATATGTTCCTAAATTTCCAGGACTGTATTTCTACTACTCGTCTACTTTTAGTCTCTATCTCCTCTCTCTGTAATCTATTATATTCAATAACATATAAAGAAAACTATCAAACCTCTAGGTTGGTTTGAGATTCCTATAGTTGAAACCAACTCCTAAAACTTCTCAACAACATGCCTAAAATAGAAATCAATTTGATTACATGGAAAATTCCAACCAAATCTATCTAATTCAAATCAACCCTAATCTAAATTTGAAGGAGCCCACTCCCTTTGGTAAATATAAGACCTTTTAAAGGTCGAATTCAAGGTTGACAATTATGCTTTGACATCACTGGGAGTATGGAAGTATCGAGGGTAGAGATGATCAGAGGGTGGACTTGGGGTAGGGAAGGTGGGACGGTGGGACAATTTCATAAATTGCCCCCCCTTAATTTTCTTTAGTTGTTTGTTCATTCTTTTTGATATAAAGAAAACTATCAAACCTCTAGGTTGGTTTGAGATTCCTATAGTTGAAACCAACTCCTAAAACTTCTCAACAACATGCCTAAAATAGAAATCAATTTGATTACATGGAAAATTCCAACCAAATCTATCTAATTCAAATCAACCCTAATCTAAATTTGAAGGAGCCCACTCCCTTTGGTAAATATAAGACCTTTTAAAGGTCGAATTCAAGGTTGACAATTATGCTTTGACATCACTGGGAGTATGGAAGTATCGAGGGTAGAGATGATCAGAGGGTGGACTTGGGGTAGGGAAGGTGGGACGGTGGGACAATTTCATAAATTGCCCCCCCTTAATTTTCTTTAGTTGTTTGTTCATTCTTTTGTTTTTTTAATATATTTAATTTGTGTTGGTGTGTGTATTGTTTTTTTCCATGTTACAATGCCCGGGGAAAACCCCTGAGTAATTCCCCTCATTTTAAGGATGGTACCCAATGTAAGCCCTGGAATCTTCAGGGCACGAGGCTAGTCAACAACAGATCTCGAAGCCATTGCAACAATGTACTCAGTAAGATATCAACATGTCTCTTATGGAAATTGACCTTGGGCGGGGACACACACACAAGTTGTTTTTATAATCATATTTATTTATTAAATTAATTGAGTTAATTAATTTATTTTGGGGACGAGGCAGGTGAGTGGGTGTTATATGTGTGTGCATATTGGGTCTAGCTCGGGTGGTTGGGAGAAATGATTGTTATCCTCCCCACTCAAGTTTAATTCCCACAAGATGCATGCTAGCCTCTTAATTAGTATATTGTTGTAATGACGTCGAGCCCTATGTTGAAAAGCTTCGAGCTTTTGACAAATATGGTTTACCCTAAGTACCATCCTCAGAATGAGGGGAATTACCTAGTGGGTTTCCTAGGAATATGTTATCCACAATGTGTGTGTGTGTGAATGTATCTTTTCTCTTTAATTGTTTTTATAATATATTTTTTTTCAAACTTGATTTTTTCCCCTTAGTTTCATTGTTTTTTCGCTTTTTCTTAGTTTTTTTAATTTTTGTTTTTTTTAACACCGTTAGTTTTTTAGGACATGGTTTCTAAAAAGGTGTAATTTTGACCTCAAAAAGGGGGGGTGTTTCCAGTAACATTTCTTTTAGATTCGAGGGTTGTTTTTAGGAACTTGGTTGCAACGATACCAGTTGCTAAGGCCATGATTTAAAAAAATTGTAATTTTAACATCTACAAAAGGGGTGCTGCTAGTACTATAAAAAAATTATTCAGGGGTTGATTTTCAATTTTTGGTTGCAACATTGTCAATTGCTAAGACCATGGTTTCAAACGAGTTGTAATTTTAACTTGGAAAAATTGGTGGTATCGATAGCACCGCATATTGATTCATGGGTATCATGGTTGGGCACTTGTTGGTATCCCTCTACGCATTTTATTTTTCAAACCTTGTTTCTATCGAAGCTTCAAACAATTATCCAACTTGTTGATCTTGAAAATTTCCACTTCAACCATCTCGACATCTTGTTTGGGTGCTCCAATGCCTAAATTTTAGCACCAAGTACAATTTTTGCTTAAGGCTTCTATTACAAGCCTTGGAAATCCACTTGTGTAACAAGTTGTAGAAGCATCTTTATGGGATTCAAATTAGTAAATTACTTTCTCGTAACGCATGAATTTGCCAACCAAATTATTGCAAGTGATCTCGTGGTGTTGCTTCTTTTGATAGTTCACTTGTGAAAAAAGTAGTTGGTTATATTGTTAGATAAGTAACACTCTCTCATGTTTGTTCGTTTTTCCATTCGAGCCACAAGATCAAAACTTGGTTCATCTCTATCATGGTAGCAAATGTCCTTATTGACAAAAATGGGTTTAGTGTTTCAATTCCTAACAAAGGCCAACATACATGAAACTAACATAATCTAGCAACAAGTTGGTAACAACCCTAAATAGTGAGCAATGCATGTCGGTAATAGATTTTCCAATGAACAACCCAAGTAAGATGATTTCCTATAATTTCTATATGCACATTTGTTATCTCTTGCAACTTAAGGGTATTTTGTTTCCCAACTTTGTCTTGTGGTCACTTGAATTCCGAAATCACCTCTAAGTAAAATCACTATTTTGCTACATCATGAGTCCAACAAGTAAACGACTTAGTAACTCGTTAACTCTCCCACAATTGATATCCTTCGTTAGAGACTTCCATAATGCTTATTACAATTTTTTTTAATTAAGCACTAATTCAAACAAGCTGTAAATAATTCCCAATAATGCAATAACCAAATACAAATCCACATGATCATTAGGCTCAACAATACAAATTTCCACCAATAAACATATCTTGTTGCTTATATTTTGAATGACATCATAAGAGTAGTACTTCACGCCCTACTATGTTTTGAATTTTAGCTTAGCATTGAACTTTTTGAGCAAAATTCTTTCCTTATGGACAACAAAGATTCGATTAAGTGATTTATCCAATAAAATACTTTTTAACAAATAGTGACTTCATTAACAATATCAATGGGATATTTTCTTCGTCAACACCATGCCACTAGTTGATTTACAACCTACTAGTGTTTTGTTTAAGGCCATCACAAGTGCCTTTACTCTCAAAAGTCACAATGCTTAGTTTATAAGCTTCATTATATGTACCATTGTTGTCACATAGGTAGGTTACTCTTTTCAAAAACCACAATTATGAGTGTTAAGATTGACAATTATGCATGTAATCTATGTTAGCACTAGAACTCAACTCAAGACTAGTATTGAGTTAAGCCTAGCACACCTTGTTTCAAAATGTTCAATAAGGGTTTTAAGATGGATAAATCCTTGCTTGATTTGAAAAGGGAATAATGATCAAATTTGTTAAGACCACTTACCTAAGTGCAGCAAGTCAGGTAAACAAAACTGATGGCTATAGATTTAAGATTTAAGATTTAAGTGATGTGATTGAGAGAAAAGGAAAAACAAAGACTAATAAATACACCAATAACAAATCTTGTCTTTAATGTTTTTATGCAGCAGAGGAGATACCTTTATCTAGAATTCATTCTAAATAAGATTTAAGGAGAAAACACCAATGTCGCAAAGATTACTAAAACTTGTTAAAGCAACCTTCTCAGCACAAAAGCATTTGTCACAAGCTCGTATAACATCAGCTAAGTGTTTAGAGGAAAGTGTGAAGATGATAAACAAAGAAAGATAACATACTAACCACCAATTTCATTAGCAACTGAAGTCTTTACACATGCAAGATAGATCAAAACAATCTTTAACAATGCAATATCAAGCCAAAACAAGGATTCAACACTTTCTTCTTCTACATCATTTGATATATAGTGTTTTGAATTATTTACATGTACTTATGGTCGATCCTGACTATCAGGGACAACTTAAAACCAATCCCTACAAAAACTCAAAACGAATTTCAGCCTTTGACTGCTAATATACAAAATAATAACAGTTTTACAAAAAAAACCTCCTAGGATCAAGACAACAACCTTGCATAAAACACTCTTTGTTTGACTTGTTCTCCATTCAGATGATATCAATGCAATGTCCTCTTAATCCTTCCCAGATATATCTGATCTTTAAAGATCCATATGAATCCAACCTTTGACAACTCAATCCTGGTGCCTAATCTGCACTTATCTTTGTATCCCAATATAATTTTAGATCCATAAAAGGTGTATAGCTTCATAACATGATTCATAAGATGCTGGCATAGGTATAGCCCTCCTCTGTTACAAAAATATGAAACTGGGTGAGATTAGCAGCAAAATCGACTGCTACAAGTGTTCCTATAACGCCACTGTTTTTTGTGTGTGTGACTGCGGGAACTTCCTATAACGACATTCAAAAACTAACTTTGCACATTTTCAATGCTTTTCTTCGCCCAGTCTGCAGCTGACCATAACAAAAAGAAGCATGATACCTTAAACACTAGAAACAAAAAAGGTTATCCCATATCCCATCATCATGAATCTCGGCTTTAGGATTTTTCATTTGGGGTGGAAATCTCAAACTGTCAGATCTCCATGAAAGACTGATGCGACTGCTTCAGCGAGTAAATCCAGACTATCCTTTCTAGTCTACTTGGATTGAGATCTAGTTTGCATTGCTGTGGGCATATCCCCTTTGGATCCAATCTTAGGGTTTGAGCCTCTCACATCCTTCTTACCCTGTTTTCTTGCAGGGACTATGTTTGTGTCTGTACGTGTATTTTTATTCATGATTAGACTTCCCTTTTTATATTTTACTAGTAGATAGCTTCTTCGTAGGTTTAACAGGCTCTTCATCGATGATGATGACCTTCTCTGTGATCGCATGTTTATACACTGCTTTAGACTTCATCTTGAACTTGTTTCGAGGCCTTGTGCTTCGTTTCCTTATCAAAATTTTGTACTTATCCATGTTATCTTCGGAGGAGCTTGAGGCATGAGGAGTAATCTCTGAGACATGCTCTTTAGGTTGTACCTGATCTTCAAATGCTTCTATTGTTATTTTAGGTTGCAGGTTTTCCATGAAACCCATAGGTTTAACTAGCCTTTTGGTCCTTCTAGAATAAGTCTCTTGTGCAAAAGGAAAAGGGTTCTTACCTCTACCTAGGATACGGGAAGACCTTGCATCTTCTTTCTGGCTAGTTGGAGGAGATTCCACATGTTCATCTTAAGTCTTTGAGTGAGCTGCTCTTGTTCTCTTCTTTGAAGTAGCTGGTTGATTGGCGCTAGATGAAATTTCTTGTTCAGGATTAGCAACCTTATCATGTGATTTTGCAGCAGAAGGATGCACTTTCTTCTCAAAACCCGACTAGATCAAAAAATTATCCGAAGTCTTTTGCAATTTCCTTAGCTCGACTTTGAAAAGTACTTTAATCAAGCCTTGATGATAAATTCCTTGAGGAGGGGTTTTGGGGTTTGCTTGGACCTTCATGGCCATCTTGTTGAGATCCCTTAAGAAACAATAGGATGGATTCATTTTCTTAATTCCTGCCAAATGAAGCAGAAATCGTAGATGAAATAAAAATACGACAGAATAACACCCCTCACAGGTGATGAATCTTTTAAGCATGAGTAAGGATTCCATCCATTCATTAACAATCCAATCCCTGGGAATGCCTTTGGCCCAATTAGGGTCTCGGTGATCGTGTTTCAAAAACTTATTTACATCTCCTCATGTAATCAATTTATTTTTAAACATCTTTTCACCATCAATCGGGAGGTTGCAAGCAAGTGCTATGGAATCCTCTGTAACTTGGATGACCAAGTTTGCAATTTGGGCCCATTTTGCATTGAAGCTCTCAGCAAATGCCCTAGTTGTAGCGTAATGATGACAATCCAGCTTAGTACAAAAAAGATACCAACCTGCCCGATAAAAAAAGTGGTAATTGTCTTCATAAGCCTCCATGATCTCAGGCCCTTCAGGCTCTTTCCTATTCACATGTCCACCTTTACCCATCTACGCAACCGCGACCAAAATACTAGACTCTTGGCTACAAATAACGGATATGTCTGTTGTGTAATGAGAATAATAGGGGATCTGTTGGCTCTATGGGTGCCAATTCAAATCGACCAACTGTTGTAGGTAACGAATAATGCACCAATTTTGAAAATATGTTTTTTGAAAACCCTCATCCATGTAATCATCTAGACAGCTGATGTGTATGAAAGAAAAGAACACCTGATCCGGATTATTTTCGGCACGAAATGAGAGCGGAGATATAATAAATAAATGCACAGAGATATTGCAAGAGAGACAACAATATGACAGAGATATAGTGGAAATAACAAGAGTCACAGATATACAGTAATACACGATTTCTATAAATGAAATAAATGTACAGAGACTGTAAAATACAGAGTAAAAGACTCGCTAGAATGGTGGTAGCTTATCTCTGAGAAGAGATGTGACAACTACTCGCATCCGTGAGAAGATGATTACAATGAGGCTATGAAGGCCCTTTTACAATAAACGGGAATGCCAAAAGTCCTAGACATCCAAAAACCTA
>SNQJ01S0024034.1:76445-122563 GCA_010110895.2 Picea sitchensis
AAGGAAATTGTTGCAGAATGGTGGTCGAGTCCCAAGTGGCATCTTTTGGAGTTGTATCTTTCCACTGAACTAACACTTGCTTGATAGTTCGCTAATGAAGACGACGCTCTCACTGGTCCAAGACTAGTTGTGGATGCAACCAAATGAAACCTTCAAACTTCATCCAACTCAGGGAAACTAGTTTAAGTTTAGAACTTAGTGCCAATCACTTTATTTAAGCATGAGACATGAAAAATAGGATGGAGCTTAAAATGACTAGGCAGAGCTAACTGGTAGGCCATAAGCCCCACTCGCTTGATAATTGTACAAGGACCATAAAATTTGGGAGCAAGTTTCTTACAGTGTTCAAATTTGAGTGAAGTCTGCTTATAAGGTTGCAAACAAAGAAACACTTGTTTCCCTTCAGCAAACTGACGTTTGGAAAAACCTTGATACACTTGTTGCTTCATGCGATTCTGAGCCATGACCAAATTTTTTTTGAGGGTATGGAGAATGGCCACTTGGACTATAACAAAAGTGTCAACCTCCTGAACCTCGGAGACACCTAACATGTATGAGAGAACCAATGGTAGTTTTTGCTTGTAGATTGCTTCAAAAGGAGTCATGCAACTAACAATATGGTAAGATGTGTTGTACCACCATTAAGCTAGGGGTAACCATCGAATCCACTAATTTTGTCCGTCGAATGCAAAACATCGCAAAATTCAAAAATGTTTCCAAACACTTGTTGACCACTTCAGTTTGGCCATTAGTTTGGGGATGATAGACGATGCTGAGATGCAAATGGGTTCCCTAGAGTCTGAACAATTCTTGCCAAAAATTGCTGGTGAAAGTTGAACCACTGTCAGAGAAAATAGAATGCAGCATGGCATGAAGTTTGAATATATTATCCATAAAATTTTGAACCACTGTGGATGCAGTGAACGGGTGTTGAAGAGCACAAAAATGATCATATTTGGGCAATCAATCTACAACCACCGCGATGACTGACTTATTGCCCGATTTAGGTAGTCTAACAATGAAATACATAGAAATATCCGTCCAAATAGCAAGGGGAATCAGGAGCGGTTGGAGTGTGCCTGGAGCTTTGATTCTTTCTCTCTTATTGCGTTGATAGGTATCACATTTAGCCACAAAGGTGTGGATGTCCTATTTCATACCGTCCCCAAAAAAAGAACGTTTGACCCGTCCATAGGTTTTGGTAAACCTAGAATACCCAATTATGGGTGAAGTATGAAGCTCAGAAAGCACCGTGGATTTAAGTTGCGACTGTTTGCTTAAATACAAACAACCTTTGTAGGGAAACTCTTCATTGTGGCAAGAGTACCCTGGAGAATCTTGAGAATGTTGTTGCAATCGATAGATCTAGTGAGAAATTTTGGGGTCTTGCAACCAGTCCCAACGAATAGCTTAGAGCCAATCTGGTAAAATAAAGGATAGGGAAAAGAGGGACCCTTCTTCTTCATACTTTCTGGAAAGAGCGTCAACAACCACATTTTCTTTGCCCTTCTTGTAAATGATCTCATAATCATATCAAAATATCTTAGTCACCCATTTTTGTTGCTCCGGGGATGAAATGTGTTGTTCCAAAAAATATTTGAGGCTCTAATGATCAGTTTTAATTTGGAAGCGTTACCCCAATAGATAAGGACGCCACAAATCCACTACATGCAAAATAACCAACATTTCCTTTTCCTAGATCGATTGGCCCAAATGTCTCTCCGAAATTTGTTTGGTAGTGAAAGCCAAAGGCCTGCCATCTTTTATGAGGACTGCCCCAATTCCTTTCCTTGAAGAATCACATTCTAGGACAAAAGTCTTGGTGAAGTCGGGAAGTGTCAGGACATGAGTTTTGCACATAGTATCTTTCAAGGAATGGAAGAAGTGATCAACGACTGGAGTCCAAGTGAAAGATTTCTTTTTAATGAGAGCGGTGAGAGGTGCCACCATTTTTTGCCATAATTCTGAAAAAACTTGCGATAATAGCCCATTAAACCCAGAAAATCACACAATCTCTTAAGAGTTTTCGAGCGAGACCAATCTTTCATAGCTTCATTTTTCTTAGGATCCAACTTTATGTGATCCTTGCCGACAGTATGACCCAAGTTTTCGAGTCTCCAAAGGCACATTTAGACTATTTGAGGAAAATTTTGTGCTGAGAGAGTAAATGGAGAAGTTGATCCACATGGACAAGATGGGATTTCCAAGTTTTACTATAGACGCGAATATCATCAAAGAAAAATAAGACAAAATGATGGAGGAAAGGATGGAAGACATGATTCACGAGACTTTGGAGAGTGGAGGGAGCATTACACAGGCTAAAGGGCATGACCAAGAACTCATAGTGACCCTCATGAGTTATAAATGCACTCTTGGGAATGTCTTCTTCTTTCATACGTATTTGGTGGTAGTCAGAATGAAGATCAAGTTTAGTAAGGTATTGAGCACCACTCAATTCATCTAACATGTCATTAATAACAGGAATGCGAAATTTGTCTTTGATGGTGAGTTTGTTGAGGGCACAAAAGTATGGACACATGTCTTAAGCGCCTTATTTCTTGAGTACCATAACCACAGGAGAAGAATAAGGGTTGATACTAGGACAAATAACACCTACTTCGAGCAATTCTTGAAATTTTTTCTCAATTTCATTCTTATCGGAGAGGTGATGATGATAAGGGAGAACATTGGGAGGAAGGTTGCCTGGGTATAGAGGAATGGAATGATCATGAACACCACGGGAAGGGGGAAGTCCATGGGGAGTGGTAAAAATGACTTGGTGTTGGGAGAGGATAGATTGGAGGTCAGGGTGAGCAGAGGGTGTATCCACTGCTTGAATGGAATGGAGTTAGGCAATAATGCCCAAATGACCTTTTTTGAGGAGATTTGCCATTCGATTGGAACTGATGATCTTAAGGGATCTTGTTGTGATGCCTTGGAACTAATATTGTTGTCCCTAAAATTGAAATTGCATGGTTAATTCCTTAAAATCCATGAGGATGGGGCCCACAGTGCGTAACCATTCATCACTGAGCACATTGTCACAACCACCCATGTCGATATAAAACATATGGTATTTTCAGGTGGTACTGACCAATTTGTAGGTGCACATTTTCACAATTCCCACCACATTTCATGCAATCGCCATTGGCAATCATGATTTGAAAATTGTTGACGACATGGACATAACAATTGATTTCCCGGGCAATGCGACGATGAATAAAATGATGGGTATTGCCATTGTCAACAAGGATTATGAATTTCCCATTCTTAATGTAGCCAATGAGCTTGAGGTTTTGGGGAGCAAAGAAGCCAATGAGGGCATGCAATGAAATCAATGGTTCAACTTATAGTGGATCAGCGGGTGAAGTAGTATCATATGTGGGGGGTAGCTCTTCCACAGGGGAAGCTTCAGCCTCCTCATCAACAACATCATAAAAAATGGCCATAAAAAGCTTTTGTTCCTCACACTTGTGCTCGGGAAAATATTTGTAATCAAAATTATAGTAAAGACCCTTGATTTGGCGTTTAACCATTTATGCCCGAGTTAATTTCTGGATCTTGAGATTGGTGGCATGAGGGGTAGGATTGGTAGGTTGAGGGCGGGGAAAAAAAGATGGTTTTCTATTTTGGGAAAAGACAACATGTTGTGATTCTTTGGATCGTTTAGTATCTTCCAACCAAGTCTAGGGGTGAGCCATGAGGACCTAGGTGCAAATTTCATTCTCTAAGCCATTGATAAAACATTTCTCGAGGAAGGCATCTATCATGCTCGTCGTTCTGAAAGCCAAGTGCTCAAAGGCGATTATAAAGTCTTCCACTGTGCCAGACTGTTTCAACTTGGTCAAACGGCCTAAATAGTGGTTGTCGGTGTCAAAGCATTCATAAAGCTCTGCAACAAGCTGGGTCCAAGAAACATACCCTTGGCGTGCATTTTTACGCCATTGCCACCATCGCCAATGTTCAGGATCCAGATAGAGAACAACATAACGAAGTTTGGCCAGCTAATCAGTAATGCCATGTAAAGAAAAACAATGTTCCATTTGGGTAGCCCAATCCATGGGATTGAATCCATCAAATTTATTTACCTCAACTCAGGGAAGACGAGGGTCACGATGAAAGTGGTTGGAATGAAAGGCCGTAGTATGAGAGGAGTCAAAACCATCTAATTAGGAGGGTTGTTGAGGGAAGGGGGGGTCCTAGGATCAATTCAACAACTGATTAAGAGTAGCATTGAGGGTGTCAAATCTGTTGTCCAAATTGCCCTCTAATTGGTTAAATCGGTCGTCAAATTTAGAAAATTCAGTATGGAATTGTGCCTCGAAACGATCAAACTTGGCCTTGTTCTTGGTGATTTCGACATGTAGTTCTTAGGTGCGAGTGTTGGCCATGTGGAAATTTGGGGTCCATGGAATGGGGAGTGGGTCCACTGAAAAAAGGTGGATAGGTTATATATATCATGACGGTCAGGGCAACAAGGGAAAGCCAATGGGATAGGTGTCAAATAAGGGTGTTGGGAAAGGTGAGTGGGACCACAAAAAAAAGCTTATAAGTGATAGATACTACAATTATCAGGGAAAAAAGGGGAATCCAATTGGATAGGTCACAAAATAGATGAATCCAATGGGATAGGTCACAAAAAAGGGTGTTGGGAAGGGGGTCGGGTCCACGAAAAAAGGCTTAAAAATGATAGGTACCATTATGATCAAGGGGAATAGAGGAATCCAATGGAATAGGTCCCAAATATGGCTGTTGACGAGACCACTATACTCGTTTTTTACCCCTGCAGAGTTATACTCCGACCTGAAGAATATTGCAGTGACAAAGTGCCCAAATCGTTAGCAGAAAAAATTATGTAGGAATTTTGCAACCAAAATGCAGAATGTAGGGTTGCACAACAATAGATCTCATTTGTTCCTTTCCCCAGGATTATGGTTTTTAGGGTTCCTATAGACAAGGGTTTTCCCTATGCTATAGCTCTCTGATATACGTGTGGGGTCAAACAATAGTACTCAACCCAATATCTTAGGGCACCAAATAAGGAGGCTCGAAATTGTGGGAAGTTTTTTTCAAGGTAGAGATGTGTATTGTCGGTGTCTTTAAAGCATAGAGATCTATCGCTCAGTGGGTAAAATTGTGGTGGAGAAGACTACACGTAGGAAATACAGACAGTTTCACGGGGTTACTTAAAAACAAATGTTTCACCTTGTTGGAAACCTCTGTAACCCTTGTTGGTACCCCTCAATAGTACCCGCATCAAAAAAAATCTGTACATGGTCATCACTCCCACGTACTGTCAGGTATATCAGGAGTCACCTAAGTCTCCTAAAAACAACTCTAGATCAATCAATCGGTCGCCTGACTACTATAGTGACACCGAGAACAAAACTTGGGAAGATACTCTCTAGTACCTATGTAATCAGGAAGTACGACTAAGGGTACGATCGAGCCTCCTTATTTGGTGTCCTAAGATATTGGGTTGATTACTATTGTTCGACCTCGCACGTATATCAGAGAGCTATAACATAGGGCAAACCCTTGTCTATAGGAACCCTAAAAACCATAATCCTGGGGAAAGGAACAAATGAGATCTATTGTCGCGCAACCCTACCTCCTGCATTTTGGTTTCAAAATTCCTACATAATTTTTCCTGTTAACGATTTGGGCACTTCATCACTGCAATATTCTTCAGGTCGGGGTATAACTCTGCAGGGGTAAAAAAATGACTATAGTGGTCTCGTCAACAACCATATTTGGGACCTATTCCATTGGATTCCTCTATTCCCCTTGATCATAATGGTACCTATCATTTTTAAGCCTTTTGTTATACCTGATAGCAAGCTCCACAACATTTTCTTGTCTTGAACAAGTCTGAACCCCCTGTGGCTACTTTTGATTGGAAAGGTATATGTTTCACTAGGCTACTATATCCGCATAGATACTCCAAGATAATTTATTAACGTAGAATGCAAGCTCTAATTGCGAGATCTAAGATGAGAAACGATTTAATGGGTACTGCTATTTCACAATGCTATGGAGGACAAACTGTAATGAAATAGTTCATGCAATATGGTAGCAGATAACCCAAACACAATATACATAGTTGTTCATATCAGCGAATAAGCAAATTCATCCTCCACCCACATATTTTGAAATGACCCCCAGCTCAGTTTTAAAACACTCGTATACAGTACTAATGTGGAGGATTTTGCATACATGGATGGGAACCTGGGGAAAAGAGATTGTATACAAAACAATCATGACTGGGAAAGCCTAGTATTGAATTGATCTATTGTGTTTTTGAAGACTCATTAGATCATGTCTGAGAGAATATTAACATAAATACTCAATAATTACTCCAACATCATGGCCTGGCCTGTCATTGGAAGAGAGAATCACGAGGGAAGATAAACATGCCAAATATAATTAGATATACCAGACAAGATTTAGAATGCATGGATGATTCAACAAGAGTCAACGCTGACACATGTCTTTTAGTCAAAACAGACCAGAAAGACACTAATCACTACATATATTTATACGGTCGAAGACCAATTATGTGTTCTAGATTTCAAAGGGTACACTGAATATACTAAACATAGAACAATATTAGAAAACCATCTATATATTATTTCAAAGATCTCTAATCTAAACAATTTCAGGAGTTTGCTTTGAGTTACAAACCTCAAACCAAAACATGAAATGGGTGTAGTCAACTCGGGACCATAGATCTTTGTGTGGCATCCATTTCATGGCCAGAGTCCAAATTTTTGAATAAAGGTCATGTACACACTGTAACATTTGCAAGAAGTCGTCTGACACTACACACTTTTGTAGTACACAAGATGATAAACATAGTCTCTAAAATTTACACATCTTTGATGAAACTGCTTTCCCTTGTGTTTATGTCCACAAAGACCCCCATAACTGACAGGAGTGGCCAAATTCAATGGATTGTAACCCTTTTCTGGAGGGCTAATGATGTTGAATATTTTGAGATCACATCTCCAAATGCCCAACTAAGAAGAAGCAACCCAAGTATCTTCACCACAGTGCCAAATTAGTCGGTTCATAAGGATGCTTCCAAGTAATTCCATGATGGAAAACCGTATCCATGGTTAAAAGCTCAAAAACCCAATTTTTTTCCTTCTAAAAAGTACTAAAACACAGAAAAAAAAATTGAGTTAATGGTAAAATATCACATTGAAGCACAGACAAATTATATATACAGAATGGAATCCTTGAGACGAGAAATGCAAGGTAATGACATTAAAAATTTCCAAAATTTGAACCAAAGAATTCTCGGGAACGCTGAAACACTAAGGCCTTCAGCTCCAAGCAAAAACTAAAAGAATAATAAAACAACCTTGGTGTCTCCCTACAAATTTAAGATTTAAAAAAACTTGCACATTATAATAAATTCCATCCTAAATTCAACTACAAAATTTCCATACCCAACAATGAGGATATATATATAGATATGTATGTAAATATCCTATTAATGCGAGCAAAGGGTAGTAGCCCAAGCGAGGGCATCAGGTGGAAGTTGGTTGTTGATGGGATTGTTGTAGATTGCCATACCACCGCAAGAATCATTTGGTGGAGGATGTATATGCCTCGTTGAGGCTGCCATAGATCCCTTATTGTTCTATAGTTGGGTGTTTGCGATATTTTCTTCGTCTAGTTCTGCGGCCAGGCGACGATATGCGATACTCGTAAACGAAGTCGCTATGATGGTAACCGGTCCAGCCACTGTGAGCTCCTCTGCTACACTTCCTCCGACGACCTGCCCTTGTGCCCAGGCTAGGCTTATAGTCAGCCTCCCAGCCAAGGAGGACAAAGACGAGGAAGAAGATGAGGGAGACGACATATACATGCTTGAGAGCGACAATATTTCAAATCGGCCACGAAAAGTAAGAGGCATGTCCGAATCTAGAAATTTGTTGAAATACAATTATCTATAGACATCCCACATATGCTCTTGAGTAGTGCTCCACTGCAAAATAATTCCACAGTCCTCCACACTGACCACCACCACCAAATCACTCTGTAGACGACGGACTTACAACTCCCCACCCTACAATCCTAAAAAGGAGAAAATGCCCTCCTCGACTGAAAATATGAGAGATTGGTCTTTGAAAGATGCTTCAAAAAGTGTAACAAAATCGCTTCATCCACGATTTAGACTAGAAAAACCCCACTCCTCTAGTCTCTAACAATGGAATCTGCCAACTTTCATCCAAATTTTCCATGACTCGAAGGACGTGAGGGAAGTGATGTGGTGGAGCCTTGTACTGTGGAATCAGAGAAGTTGATCGCAAGAAGCGTATGGCCTGGGGAAGGTTGCAGGTCTTTGTAGGAGATAGATACGGTTGCAGGTATGACAATCGCAAGGAAACAAATAAAATAATTTAAAGTGGAGGCTAGATGTCAAGTGGAGGCTAAATGTGGAGGGAAGGAAGGTTAAACACGCATATGTGGAGGGAAGGAAGGAAAACAAAGGTTAAAGCATTAAATTCAATCTTTGAGGCTGCGGCAATAAGAGTTCAAATTTATCCACCAATAAAATGCCAGAAAATCAATTTTAGTATTTTACAATATTAAAGAATTTACCCATAATTTATTTGTGTAAATTTTTACATTAAGATGTAAAGTTTTAGAGTAGGAAATAGATAAAAATTTATAGTCAAAGCTAAATTAATGCAAGGTAAACGATAAACTGATCGCTATAGCACCATACCTTAGAGAGGTACTAATAAGTGGCTCAAAGAGTGACAAGACCAAATGTACAAGTGGATTTATTCAAATCTACAATCAAAATAACACAACACCCTTACATTGGATGTTGAACCGTGAGTGGAGCAACAAGGGGTGAGAAAAGAATGTGTGTCACTCTTTCTAACATATTAGCCATGTAGGAGATGGAGGTAAGGGACATTGAAACTTTTCCATTTTCATAATCATAGTTCATCATTTTATTATTTTTTCCGAGAGTATTTGTATTGTATAAAATTAGGTGGATAATGTAATATTAGAATTTTTCATTTTCATAATCATAGTTCATCATTTTATTATTTTTTCCGAGAGTATTCGTATCGTATAAAATTAGGTGGATAATGTAATATTAGAATTTCATTTAGATGAATGTGATACGTCTAGTCACTTTATTAATTCGAGACGAGTAAAACTTAAAAACTTAATATATTAATTTCAAATTCTTAATATGCTAAAAGTTAGCCTTAAAGGTTAACATATTTAAAAACATAAAAACATATTTTGAACATATTTAGAAACTTATAAGAGTAAATTTGTTGACGATATTCATTGACATAGTTGTTATGGGCCAACAATTTCCCTGCATGAAGTTTAGAGTTCCCTACACACATTTAGAGTTCCAATACACATCCTATTGTGCATGACATGTCGATCATTTGCTCTCGACACAACCTAAACAACAACCCAACATGCATGAAAAGAGGTTCAAATGGAAATAGTATTCTAACAACACAAAACACAACTCTATATGGAGTAGATTTTATGTTAAATGGTAACTCTCATCATAGTAGAAAGAAGCAGCACCGTGGCTTCTTGCATGAACATATGACATGTAGATCTTTTTGCAACCCAAAGTCTTTCCTATACCCGCTTTCATAGTGTACACCTTTTTCAAAATCATGTCCACATGCTAGCTACAAACCAAGTGTGTGGCTGATAGACCACAACAAAACAAGATTCGTTTTTTTCTCCTTGGCCATTTGGCAATGCTCAAGTGCCAACAACCATTTGCATGTGGAAGAGTATGTCAAGTTTCCAACCACTTTAGCTTTAGCTCCCCATCTGCAATAGCAAATCCCATAGAAACCTTATACAATTTTTTGGCATCGTCTCTTTCCTTGGAGTTAAAGGAAGAAGCAACATTACGTTGTTTTGTGTTATTTGAAAACTCCATAGTCTAGGGAAGTGCCTGCAACTTTTGATTGTGCCACCACGAGGCAAAGGTCAGCACTACACACATTCTACAACTCAATATAATTTTTTTTAATGTTTGCAACACCATGGGGTTGAAAATTTATAGTTAAAATCAAATTTTAATAACATTGTGCATATATTGTGATTGGTTTATGCTCTCCCAAATATCCAAAATGTCTTCTTTTGAAAGGCCTATGTCATTAGAGAAGGAACAAAAGGGCTTGTATAAAATTAGCTCACTCCAACAAAACTCAACAAAGGTATTGGAATATTTGTTTGGTATTGTAGTAAAAAGTGGTCATACATAGACAATTGTGGGGATGTGTTTTTTTTTTCCAGTTTTCATTTTTTCATGCTTGGTTATATGTCCAGTGTTTTGCGAAGTCAATCAAACATATAGATCCAAATAAAATAGGAAAGATTAAATATGCATCAATGAAAGTGGATCTAGATAATAGTCAGACAAATCATGAGAGACTCAATGAAATATTTGACGACCAACATTTATTTTGGTGAAGGTGTGGTTGCATGTGAAAAGGGGAACATTTTGGATCATATGGCAAGTTTCTTGGGCACTTATGTCCTGGTATACAATCGCTTCTGAGTGCAAAAATTGATAGGAATTTGAGACAAGGTTATGTGGATGTGATGTAGTTGCAATTTTGGTCAACATGTGGTGATAGTTCTATGATCTCCCCTCTACTTTGGAAGCATATTTGGAAATGTATTTCAGAATTGCATAACAAGATAGGACTAGTTGGAAATCTACATTTTTTCACCATGTTTGTAGTATGTTAGGATTATGGATGTTTAGGCGCTCATCATTGTGTGTTGGGTGATTTGTATTTTGGCCCATTTCATCAATGTAGAGTGATGACTCCAATTGTTCCTTCTAAGGGAATTTATACCTACATTCAAGGGTAGCCCCTTTTCTACGGAGACATGTTTTCTCAGTGCACTTTGTATGTCTTTGAACTTGATATAAAAGTTTTGCATAGTCCTCAAGTGGTTTGGATGTAAATATTTCCTGTGTATCTAGAAAGCAAGGGTCATGTTCAATGGATTGATGTGTACCAATGTGTGTGTCATGGTTTTCTTTAGGATTCTAGGTTGTAACATAGTTATCAAAGAAGCTCTTTGCATCATTGCTTTGATTTGGGTCTTCCCAATTCGATGTTTCCATGTTTGGAGCACCAGGAAAACACAAAAACCATGTATATGTGCAAATCCTTAATGTTTCCATTCACACCTACAAAACAAATACAAAATTATTAGAACAAAGAATATAATTTTTTAGGTTGGGTAGAGGTACTTTCAATTATTGTAAATTCATCCCACGAAGACATGAATTTTGTCTCGATATTTCTAATGCTTTCTTGTTCATTAGAACATCACTTCCCTAGAAAACTATCTATCTCATCAAGTAATATAATGGCAGGTTGAAGCTTTTATGCTAGCATGAACACAACAGTTACACGTTTCTCATAATCACCAAACCATTTACTTATAATATTGGATGTCCTTACATTGATAAAGAAAACTCCTAATTCTTTTACTATTGCCTTTGCAAGCAATGTTTTCCCAGTTCTAGGTGGATCATACAACAATATTCCTGTGGGTGGATTGATCCTTCGTTGTCAACATCACTAACATATTTTTACCTAGAGAATTGTTTGACGCTACTTCACACCACAACCTAGACATCCTTCTTGGCCTACTACCCTCTCCCAAAGAAATAATGGTCATTGAAATGCTAATTTAAAGAATATTGGAGGAACTGCTAAAAAAAACTAATTATCTCTTCTCTCTTCTTCCCGCTCATCCTCCTCATCCCATTTTTTACAACTGCAATGGATATGAAGATACAAAGGATTTTTGGCACCTTAATTCCCCATTTTACTGACTAATTTTTTTTCCATTTAATCATCCGAATTCAAAAAATATTGACAAAAGTGGGAGAATTGGGAAATATCTAGTTAATTCACCTTTTGAATTACATAGACTTCATACAAGCATATATTTGTATCCGATTTGAAATATCACAATTATGGTTCATGTGGGGATTATGACTCACATTTTCTAGGAGCCACCACGTGTGCTAAAAAATTGTTTGATGCATGTCCACTATGCCTATTCTATGTTTTCTTATTCACATTTATTTATATAGGTTAATGTGTTCTTCTAAAACAAAAGTTGATTAGAATGTACATGATTATCAGACCTTTTCTGAACCGGCTTTTAGCCAACCCCATCATTTCAGAGTTTCCCTGAGAAATTTGGTCTTTGACCACCAACCAGGCCTTTGACCATTCAAATTTTCAAGTTCTTAGGAACTTCGGTCTTTGACCAATTCAGGCCTTGGCCATATAAAACTCAGGGTTCTGTTGAAGAACATTTCGCTGCCAAGAAATCAAGAACAATATATATATATATATATATATATATTCGAAATTATGTTAAAAAAATAAAAATAAAAATAAAAACTTATTATGTTGCAATAAAACACACAAATATACCAGTGATAAATATAAAAAATAAAAAAACAGGTGCAAAAAACACACAAATATACTCAAGCAAGATAAATATAAAATAAAAACAAAAGTAAAAAGAAGAAAAAATTTGAAGTATTGTTCAAACTAAAAATATTATATATATATATATATATATATATATATATATATATATATAGCAGTAGGCTAATAATAATAATAATAATAATAAATAAAAGAAAAATGTTCCTTTACACAACCCAACAACCCCCCACCACCCGCTCACACAACCCGACCACTCCCGCGAGCTTCCACCCCGACACACCCCACTCACAACCCACAAACCCCTGTCGATCCCTTCCCCAATCTCGTGACTGCACAAAGCCACCCTCGCAGACCATGTCTCCCACTCCCGCAGACCCCGTTGTTCCCACCTCCTCTCCACTCCCCTGCAACCCTCCCCACTTTCCGTTGTTCCCACTCCCTCTTCCCCACTTTCCGATGTTCCCATTCCCCACAGCCCTGTAACCTCCGTAGTCCCCCGTCCCTTCTGCAGACCCTGCCCTGACCTATCCTCACCCCTATCCCCTACCTCTGACCTCTGCGTCTATTCCCGTTCCCCGTTCCTTCTACCCTCGACCAACAAACCTCCCACAGACCGCGAACAGTCACCCACTGACATATTCCCTGACAACCCTTATTAAATCATACGTACGGTCATACGATTTCAAGAAGCCACTTTTATGTATAAAAATATATAAATTTTAACAAAAAATTAATTTATAAATTATTAATTTTTTTTATATTTTTATTATTTTTTTTATATTTAAATGTCAAATTAAGTTAAAAAAAAAAAATAGTTCAAAGATATATTAAAAGAGAGTAGTTCAAGGGATTAAGAAAAAATGTATTAAATAATATTTAAAAGTACAAGGAATAAAGTCATATTTCAAAAGTTAAAGTGAATAGAAAGAAAAGGTTAAACAAAAAAATGCCTTTGAAAGTACATAAAAGGAATATCAGGGAATATTAGAGAAGGATATCTATCAAGTTAAGGAGTATCAAGGAAGGAATATTAGAGAAATATATCTATCAAGTCAAGGAGCTTAAGTCTTATAATTATTAAAAGGATATTTTTAAGATTAAGTGATAAATAATAATAATAATAATAATCAAGTCCAGTTCAATTTATAAAAAGGATAATTCCAAAATGGAAGGAGGAAGATTCCCTCATACTTATAAAAAATATGTGGATCCCTTATCAAAATTTAATGGGATTATTCAAGGAAAGAATATCAACATCGTTATTTGCCCGACTGCTAGGAAAAAGCACATTAATGTTGACCTAGCAAACCAATTAATGGTTTTAGAACCAAATATAAGTGAAAATGACACGTGTCTTTCGGACGAGAAATATGAAATTAATAACCTACAACTATCTATTGGTGATTACAAATTCATAGGTCAATTCAATGTGGTATCAATGTGTCAAGACAACGTTGATATAATTCTAAGGTCAACTTGGGTAGATATATTGGGTACCTTTGTTTTCAACACAAGGAAAAAGTTTTTCACATTTTCTTATAAGAAGAAGAAAATCACATTACAAGACATTACAATGAAGTCGATTTCAGAAGCTCCATCATCAGAAGACTTGAAGGACATATAAGAGATTATCCTTCAAGATAACCAAAAGTCAATACAAAAGTTGCAAGATCGACACAAAGAATGTGACAAGATCATCATTGAAAAAGACGAAGAGATTTCCCGCCTAAGAAATCATAATAAGAAACTACTTGAAAAAATTATGAAGTCTAAGGAGAAGAAGCAGTGTTTTCAAAAGTTGGAACAAGAGAATCAAGATCTCGGGAAGAAATTATCAGGAAATGATGAAGAAGCTTCTCGTTTGAAGAACCTTAATAAAAAATTGCTTGAACAAATTAAAATCTTAAAGGATGAAAGAAATGAGAATCTAGAATCAAAAAATAAAGTCGGCAAATCAGAAGATGAAGAAGAAATTTCACACCTAAGGGTTCATAATCAAAATTTACCAACACAAATTAAAAAGTTGAAGCATGATAAGAAGACTTTACAAGAAAAGCTAGATCACAAAACATCATTAGTCGATAAGGAAACGATGACAAACCCAATCAACCTTACAACTCAAAAGGAGGCAAATCCAGCTGAGGTAAAGAAGTTTTCAAATGTCGAGGTACAAACAAGCTAGAGATATCAAGAAGACTCAACTCAAAAAGTTAATCAAGAAAAATATGCAAGTATAAGAAATAAAGATCAAGGTATAAGGATGCCTTATCGACATCCTAATTACAAAAGTCGATACTTCAACCAATTAATGTATCAACAGAAACAAATAACCGCTATGTCAAAGACTATTACTTCCACTACAAGTGAGTGTCGAAATAGAAATGATCATGCGAGTAGAAATGTATCAAGTTCTTTCCAAGAACCCTATAAAAACCCAAATCCACATAAGATCGAATTAGGATGGGCAAACTCCTTTACAATTCGATAGTTCTGCTCAACGCTTAGAAGATCATATCGTCTCAGGTCCTCAACGATTACTAACTCAATAATGAAGAAGCACGAGACAATAATTAAAAGCTAGAGAAAGAGATAAGTCTTCCATAAAGTATGCTTTGAGGACAAAACATTTTTAAGGGGAAGGCAATGTTATGAACATAAATATACATATAAATAGATATTCATAACATAATAATTAATTAATTAATAATAATTATTAATAATGAAAGGACATGTCTCAAAGGACATGGCGATTGGTTAAGGGCACCCCTGCGTGGGTATATAAACGAGCCCTCATTCTCAATTGTATATCATCTTATATATTCATATTTTATACATTTATACATTATTTCTACATGGATTATTGTGTTATATTCCAAGTATTTTGGATAATTCTTGTGTGAGCAAAATTTGTTCGTCTCACCCATCCTTGGGTGCGTGCCCCTTGCCTTATGTGTTTCCTTGTGTCGATCAATGTGCCTCTCAGTGGGTGTGCCAATGGGGTCATCCAACCTCTCCAATGCACCCATGCTTCCAATGGCAGGTAGGTCCACTCCTTGGGCATGCGCCCAAGTCGCCCCATCCTTACCCAAACACAACCCAAGTCTCCATCAATTGTTGCAAGGCAAGTAAGGTGTGTGCCCCCTTGGTGCCACACGTCACCATCATGTGCCCAAGGTGCTCTTTTCCACACCCACATGTCTTCGTTCATCTAACTGATCACATGCCCCTTGTGTTCTCTTTCCTGACACGTCCCTAAGTCTGCCCAAGGATTGTGCATGCTCGCTGGGTGTCATGAGAGACCTTACATCCTTCCCCACTCCAAGTTGTTTTCATCCTCGACAACTGGTGCAAACCCCCCCTTTCTCCTTTGAGTTGTGCGACCTTTCGGTCAAGGATATTTAATTCTCGGAGCTGAATTAGCTCTTTGAAACCTTGATGGTCTTGCTTGTAAATAAACACAAGACTTTTCTATCTTTCGATGCAAGTTTTGTAACACTCGCGATCTCTTCTTCTCACTACTAAACGATCACGACTCAGGAACTAGCTCCTCCTCTGTTAACTCTTTCACGTATGTGACCTCGGGCTATGTCCACACACGATTTCGAGCACGGTCGAAAGTGGTTTGGGATCAACCCACTTTTCTCCCCGCAATTCACCACAAATCGTCACACGTTGTTTTGGCAATACCGTGGTTTCAATTGTGGCCTGCTATCAAATTTTTAACATCTGAGTACTTTCCGTCCCCACAATCCTTCGTGCTCGTTGATCTCAAGATCTCGACGACGCTTCTGAGCCTGAAGGCTCAGATCTACCCTTTCCCAATCTACAGATCAAAATTAACCCTTCTAAATCAACGATTGTGATTTATTCCGTGATTCGGGCTTCGGGAGTTTCAAATCTCAACACTTGTTTTCTCCACAATGGTTATCTCTCGAAATAAAAGATCTGTTGACATTTATCCTCCTCAAATAGAAGGTTATAATTTACTTCGGACCTTCGGGGTTCAAAGATTTCAATTCTCAACTTCCCAAAGTATTATTATCTGAAGTTCGCGATCTGTCGCCATGCGTCCCTTTGGATATGACAGTCTAGGTTTACTTCGAGTCTTCGGGTTTTGACAGTTTCAATTCTCAATTGAAAACCAATTGCAATTTACCCGGAGCTTACGATCTGTTGACGCACATCCCTCCTTGAATCAACGGTCCTTTTTTTCTTTGGGGCTTCGACGATCTCTACTCCTTGGTGTACATAGAGTTTAAAGCTCGTGCACATTTCCTAGATCCAACGGTCTAAAATGATTCATTTCTCTTGTATAGATCTTAACCCTTTATCTTGTCCAACTTCCGCAAATTCTCCTTCTGGAGGATTTCTTCGACACTTAGTCGATTTCTGGTCCTGTGCACTCGTTGCGACTGATCTCTGCACTTTCTTATGACAAAAACTCGAGTTATTTCTCCAAGTCAAAGACTTCACATACGCACTCCTTGCGCTTAATATGCACACTCCGCATACAAAAGTTCCACGCTATATCTCCTGAGCTCCGAGTCGAAAAAGACTCTCTCACACGCACTCCTTGCATAACTTACATAAGAGAAACACTTGAAACTTATTCAATTCTTCATAAATTCATTCCTTCATCATGAACATCATACATCCACAAAACAGATAACAACAGTAAAAATGTAAAACAATATCAACACTGTACAATTGGATAAATTCTCCTATGTTTTATTCATTCCAAAAACATGGTTACAACTTCAGTCTCTTACAAACACTAGCATGAAAACTTGTCTAAGGTCCCCGAGCCTTCTTTGCTCTTCTTCCCCCTATCTAAAATCTATCACCTTCTATTCTAGCGGTTAACTACTCAGCTTAATTAATGCGAGCTAATGACTAATACAGGCTAATATCCTACACTTGTAATATATTATAGTCATGTAAGGATTTACAATGATCCGTCAGTTCAAAATGGTGGCCTGACTTTACATACATCTAATTAATTAACGAGAGATTAAAAAAATCTCCACACCACTACCAAGCTGGTTAAGAGTCGGTTTGGCTCTTTCAATGCATTGATGTGTCGGCTTCGCTTCCACGTCCGCTTTGCTTTGATTTGATAGCGATGCTCCTGCATCATACTCCTCTGGCCAAAATATTCATGGAATCTTGTCCATGAGCTCTCACACTGTCTTGCCATGCTTCAAAATATCAGGTTCAGTTACCCAACTTGAATCTTCCATAGGGTGATCCTTCCACTTCACCAAATATTTAGGATATATCTTTCTTTTGGTTTTCTTTCCAACTCTGAGGTTTTTCTACTATAGGCATCTGTTCTTCCCATTTAATCTCTTCATGATCATCCAATTCTCCTATTTCATCTCTGTTATAAGGATACAAATCTGCAACATTGAATATCAGTGATATCCCAACATTGTCCGACAACTTGATCTCATAAGCATTTGCTTCAAATTTTCTAAGGATATTGCATGGTCCTATCTTCTTCATCTTCAACTTATTATATGTTCCTCTTGGAAACCTCTCCTTCCTCAAATGAGATAAAACCTCATCTCCTACTTCAAATTGAACTTTCCTTCTTTTCTGATCAACTCTGTCCTTATACTTTTGATTACTATCATGTATCTGCCTCCTAACTTGATCATGAAGTCTTTGCATTTATGTCGCAAAATCTTCTGCTCCAACACTACTGAATTCATCATGTTTCAACTCTCTCAATTCTGCAATCCCTCTTGGTTGTCTTCCATATACTATCTCAAATGGACTTTTTCCAGTGCTTCTATTAACTAAATTGTTAAATGCAAATTCTCCCTATGCCAAAATCTGATCCCACTGACGACCTTGTTCAGTGACTAAACTCCTTAACAAATTTCCCAGACTTTTGTTCACCACTTCAATCTGTCCGTCTGTCTAAGGGTGATATGATGAACTAAAAGATAAATTAGTTCCTAGCCTCTTCCATAGAGTCCTCCAAAAGTGTCCTACAAACTTAGTGTCCCTGTCTGAGAGTATACTTCTGGGCAATCCATGTAATCTCACAATTTATTTGAAAAAGACATTGGCTATGTGTGTAGCATCGTTTGTCTTCTGGCATGGTATGAAATGTGCCATTTTAGAAAACCTATCTACCACAACAAATATGGAATCACTTCCCTTCTGAGTTCTAGGTAATCCCAATACAAAATCCATACTAATTGCATCCCAAGGCCTTTTTGGAATAGGCAATGGTTGATACAAACTAGTATTTTGTCTTTTTCCTTTTGCATGTTGACAAATCTTACATCGGTCTACAATTTTCTTCACATCTGCCCTGATACCTGGCCAATAATACAAACTATTCAGTTGTGCAAATGTTTTGTCATGACCAAAATGTCTAGCTAAACCTCCACTATGTTTTTCTTTCAACAAATTATCTCTCATTGAGCATATTGGTATGCACAATTGGATTCCTTTAAACAACAATCCATCCCGGATCAAATATTCTGCCCATGAGTTTTTATCCCTCAACAAAGGATTTTCATATGCTTCGCAAGCCTCCTTAAAATCTGGATGTTCCTGATACATTTCCTTAAGGTGATCAAACCTTAAGGTCTTCACTTGGAATTCCTGTACAACCAAATTCCTCCCGCTCAAAGCATCTGCAACTTTATTAGCACTTCCAGAAATATGTTTAATGACAAAAGTAAAATTCTGCATGAATTCTACCCACTCAACATGCCTCTTATTCAACTTCTCTTGCCTAGTAATATATGGCAAAGCTTGATTACCACTATACAAGACAAATTATTTTGTAATTAAATAATGCCTCCATTTCTTCAAAGCTTGAATCACTGCATAAAACTCCTTGTCATATGTAGAATATTTCTCCTTAGCGTCATTGAATTTTTCACTAAAATAAGCAATCGACCTATTATCTTGACTCAAAACTGCTCCAATGGCTATCCCACTTGCATCACACCTCACCTAAAATGTTTTTCCAAAATTGGATAAAACCAAAATTGGTTGTTCTGTTATCTTATTTTTCAACACTTTGAATCTTTTCTTGGCCTCCTCTGTCCAATTAAAAGACTTGTGTTTCTTTTTCACAGTATCCATCATGGGTGCACATATACCACTAATATTTCTGATAAACTTTCTATAAAAACTTGCTAACTGATGAAAACTTCTCACCTCAAATATGCTCCTTGGTGACGACCATTCTTTGATTGCTCTCACCTTCTCTCGATCCATCTTCAATTCATTTGAAGAGATCACAAAACCCAAATATATGAGTTATGTCTTCATAAAATAATTTTTCTTCAAGTTTATCAACAACTTTTCTTGCTGCAATCTCCTCATCACTAATGTCAAGTGTTTTAAATATTCTTCCTTTGTTTTTATGAAAACTAATATATCATCCAGATACACAATGATAAATTTACCTATGAAGTCTTTCAGTTCTTCATTCATCAACCTCATAAATGTTCTTGGAGCATTTGTCAATCCAAATGGCATGACTATCCATTCAAACAAACCTTCATTTGTCTTGAATGTTGTCTTCCATTCATCTCCCTCTCTCACTCTTATCCGATGATATCCACTCTTCAAGTCTATTTTTTAAAAACAGCTTGCTCCAGTCAAACAATCCATCAAATCATCCATCCTAGGTAAAGGAAATCTATACCTGATGGTAATCTTGTTGATGGCTCTGGAATCTATACAAATGATCCATCCCCCATCTTTCTTTGGACTCAATACAGTTGGCACTGCACATGGGCTTAGACTTTCCCTGACTAAACCTTTATCCAACAACTCCTGAACATGATTCTTAACTTCTTCATTGCCTCAAGGTGTCAGCCTATACGTTTCTTTATTTGACAAACTGGCTCCTGGAATCAAGTCAATATGGTGGCTAATACTCCTAATGGGTGGTAATGAGTGAGGCAACTCATCCACTACTATGTCAGCAAAATTCCCTAACAATTCTTGAATTTGTTTAGGTAAATCATTCATAGAAGTATTGGTAAGGATAACTCTCGGCTTCCTTACTACAATAAATTGCATTTCTTGATCTTTCTTGATCGCTTTCAAGAGTTCCTTCCCACTCATGGGAAGTATTCTTGTGCTGGCTTCTTCCTTTTCTTTCTTCTCTTCTATTGGCAGTAACATGTGGGTTCTACCATTTTTTTCCGGAGTATAAGTATTCTTCCTCCCATCATGAATGACATTCTTATCAAACTGCCATGGTCTCCCCAACAAAATATGACAAACATCCATGGGAATTACATCACACATAATCTCATCTTTGTAGCCTTCTATTTTAAATTCAACTTTTCATTGTTGACTTATCATTACTTGATGTCCTTTATGCAACCACGATACTTTATATGGACTTGGGTGTGTAGTTGTCTCAAGCTTCAACATCTCCACCATTTCTGTAGATACCAAATTATCAGTACTTCCACTGTCTATAATCATCTTGCAAACTCTATCCTTTGTTTTACAAGAAGTCATGAACAACTTCGTTTGCTAAACTGAGTCTTCTATTTCTTTCTCTGGATTTAGAATAAGTTTCCTCATCATAAGGTTCTGTCCTCCTTTTGTTGTTTCTGCTTCCACATTCTTTTGGGCTTCCGAAATGTGTGATTCTCCTCCTCCTTCTTTCTTCCTCTCGGGGCATTCCCAAGATATGTGTCCTATCTTTTCAGAGACATAACATTTAACTCCATCTCCTCTACCTCTTCCTCTTCCTCGAGGAAAAGAATTTCTCCCACCAAATAGTCTTCTTCGGGAACTTCCTCCTCTTTCAAAGTGACCATATGATTTCTCACTCTCTTCCTTGGGTTTCGGTGCCTTATCATAGACAATTCCCTTACCTCTATTTGAGCCTTTGCTTCTGTTTCGCTGACTCTGGTTTCTGACCAACTTTTCTTCTGCCTTTAGTGCAATCTGATAAGCATCTTCCACTGTCCTCACAGTCATCATGCTGATCTCATCCTATATTTCATACCTCAAGCCATTTATACACTTGGAAACTTTTTCATCGTCCTTCTCTCTTTGTCTAGTCCTAATATTAAACCTATAGAATTCTTTTGTATACTCTTTCACTTTCATACCCCTCTGTCTCAGGTTCTACAAATTTCTGAATAGATTTATCTGGTAATCCTTAGGTATGAATTTAGCCTTCAGTTTGGCTACCATCCTATCCCAATTATTTATCTTTTGTTTGCCTTTGCTCTTTCTCTCTACCTGCAATTCATCCCACCACAGTTTTGCATGTCCCTTTAATCTGGTGACATCATGTCTCACCTTCCTTCCTTCATCGCCATCTTCATAGTCGAAATACTTGTCCATGGACCTTATCCAGTCCAATAGCTCTTCGGCATCAAAATTACGTTCATACATTGGGACGTCCATCTTTGGTCTAGCTCTCAACTTCACAACAACTTTCAATAAGCGTTCTTCAACCACATCTTCTCCTGTAGCTTCTTCAACCTCTACTTCTTTTCTTTCTGCATCATTGACGTCTTCAACAACAAGTGTTATTCTTGGCATTGCTTCCATCACTTCCAACCTTACGCGAAGCTCTCTCATTTCTCTTCCCACAACACGGTTTTCCATAGGTGTATCTACATGAATCCTTTGCGGCATTATTTCAACTATTTCTAATGCACATAATACAACTTCAAACTTTTTCAATCTCTGATACCACTTGGTGCAAAACCCCCCTTTCTCCTTGGGGTTGCGTGACCTCCCGGTCAAGGATATTCAATTCTCAGAGCTAAATTATCTCTCTGAAACCTTAATGGTCTCGCTTGTAAATAAACACAAGACTTTTCTATCTTTCGATGCAAGTTCTGTAACACTCGCGATCTCTTCTTCTCACTATTGAACGATCACGACTCAGGCACTAACTCCTCCTCCGTTAACTCCTTCCCGCATGTGACCTCGAGATATGTCCACACATGATTTCAGGCGCGGTCGAAAGTGGTTTGGGATCAACCCACTTTTCTCCCCCCAATTAACTACAAATCGCCACACGTCCTTTTTGAAATACCGTGGTTTCAATTGCAGCTTGCTATCAAATTTTTAACATCCAAGTACTTTCCATCCTCGCAATCCTTCGTGATCGTCGATCTCAAGATCTCGACGGAGCTTCTGAACCTGACGGTTCAGATCTGCCTTTTCCCAATCTACAGATCAAAATTAACCCTTCTAAATCAATGGCTGTGATTTATTCCGTGATTCGGGCTTCGGGAGTTTCAAATCTCAACTCCTGCTTTCTCCACAATCGCTATCTCCTGAAATAAAAGATTTGTTGACATTTATCCTTCTCAAATTGACAGTTATAATTTACTTCATACCTTCGGGGTTCGAAGATTTCAATTCTCAACTTTCCAAAGTAGTTTTATACGAAGTTCGCGATCTGTCGCCACGCGTCCCTCTGGATCTAACGGTCTAGATTTACTTCGGGTCTTCAGGTTTCGACAGTCTCAATTCTCAATTGAAACCCAATTACAATTTACCTGGAGCTTATGATCTGTTGACGCGTAACCCTCCTTGAATCAACGGTCCTTGTTTCCTTTGGGGCTTCGATGATCTCTACTCCTTGGTGTACACAGAGTTTAAATATTTTGTACATTTCCTAGATCCAATGGTCTGAAATGATTCGTTCCTCTTGGATAGATCTGAACCCTTTATCTTGTCCAACTTCTGCAAATTCTCCTTCTGAAGGATTTTTGCGACACTTAGTCGATTTCTGGTCCTTTGCACTCCTTGCGAATGACCTCTGCACTTTCTTATGAGAAAAACTAGAGTTATTTCCCCAAGTCAAAGACTTCACATACACACTCCTTGCGCTTAATATGCACACTCTCCATACAAAAGTTCCATGCTATCTCTCATGAGCTTCGAGTCGAAAAATACTCTCTCACACGCACTCCTTCCATTCGGTATGCACTCCTTGCATAACTTACAAAAGAGAAACACTTGAAACTTATTCAATTCTTCATAAATTCATTCCTTCTTCATGAACATCATACGTTCACAAAACACATAACAACAGTAAAACTGTAAAACAATATCAACACTGTACAATTTGATAAATTCTCCTCTGTTCTATTCATTCCAAAAACATGGTTACAACTTCTGTCTCTTACAAACACTACGATGACAACTTGTCTAAGGACCCCGAGCCTTCTTTGCTCTTCTTCCCCCTATCTAAAATCTATCACCTTCTACTCTAGCGGTTACGTACTTAGCTTAATTAATGCAACCTAATGACTAATACATGATAATATCCTACAACTGTAATATATTACAGTCGTGTAAGGATTTACAATGATCCGTCAGTTCAAAACGGTGGCCCGAGTTTACATACATCTAATTAATTAATGAGAGATTTAAAAAATCTCCACACCGCTACCAAGCTGGTTAAGAGTCGGTTTGGCTCTTTCAATGCGTTGATGTGTCGACTTCGCTTCCACGTCCGATTTGCTTTGATTGGATAGCGATGCTCCTGCATAAACAACATTCATTGATATCACTGGTGCCTCTGCCCCATCTTTGGATCTCGTTGCCACTCAACTACTGTTGCCTCCCACTGTTTTCATCAAGGAAAACTCCCCTTTGGAAGTGACACGAGTCTATAAAGTGTTGTGCCTCACTGAGTTATTTTTGCTTCCATACGTTGGTCTGTTTACTCATGATTTTGTGCATTGGATCCCATTGTGACTTTGGTTGATTGGGTAACTAGTCCAATCATTCCGCATGTTTCAAGAACTCACATATTCACGTTCAAACACCATTTATGTCCGCAAACTCATCACATTCACAATTCCTCATTTCCTCCAATATGTCAAGTCACCCAACTACGTTCCCAACATACTTCACCAAGGCACCTCCTCAAGGTGACCCAAAGGCTTCTTTGTTTCCCACTGAGACAGTGAGCCAATGTGTTATTGTCTAGTTTGAAGGTGAAGGGGGATGGTTGGTTGGGCCATCTCCCTCATCTCCAATCTTTCCTAATGTGATCGGTGGAGAGTCACTGTACTTATATGTTATGTACATAAGAAACAATACACTTGAACTGATTATGCCTTTGCACTCCTCAACAAGTCGTTCTAGCTCAGGGTCATACGACCATTCACCATGCCCAAGTTAACTAGAGGAGGAATCAACCTCTTCCTTAGTTCTCCTCCATTGAGGTTGTTTTTCCCCCCTCATGTCATCTTGGTCCATAGATGGTCTATTCTCCTGTTCAATAAATTGCTCCAACATCCTCATCTTCATGACTTCCTCATCTTTGTAACTTCCTCCAATCTTTGTTGTGATTCATCAAAATTCAAACATAAATAACCCAAGCCATCCACTTTCTTAGCCATATCTCCAACTATGTCTTCAACATCGACAAGCCTTTATTCCATCAACACAAGTATCCTTTCATTCTCTATGTTAGGTTGTCCAACCATCCCCTCACATTGTCCAAGTTCTCCCCCACGAGGTTGTTTTCTCTAGCTATCTGCAACAACCATCTGCAAGGAGGACATCCACATACCCCATTCCTTCCTCCTTATGGTTAGAATCAAACATGGAGTTTGTCTTGAGAAAATGTCCAAATTGTTTATGTGAGGAATACATGCTATCTTTTCCTTCCTCGTGAACTCTTGTCCCAACACAATTTCAAAATCGTCCATAGGAATAATGGTGAAAATTGTCCTTCTGCACCAATCACTAAGCTTTAATGAGACATCATTGGATACATTAACTACCCTCTCTACACCTTTGTTGACTATATTGAAGGTTGTTGGTGTTGGTTTACGTTGCATCCCAAGCCTCCCCACCATATCGTCCCTCAAGAAGTTACGAGTCACCCCACTGCCCACCATGGTTGTCATTGACTTCCCGTTGAGTTTGGTCTGCAGATAGCAAAGTTTTATCTCATCTTGCTCTTGGATATTCATGGATTCACCTTTGATGATAGCATTCAATATCTTCAAGACCCCAATTGATGGGATGTCTACTTCTCCAAAGCATTCAACTTTTGTTTCAAGTGAAATTTCTTTGCATAATGTTCCTTGGTAAAAATCCAACACGAAATTGAATTCTTCTCTTTCACTAAGTTTGTTTGCTTGGCATTACCCTCACTATCCTTGTATGTCTTTTTCTTTCATTTGTTTTTCTTCTTCCCATCCCCTTGATGTTGCTTCTCTCTTGGGTGTCCTCACTATTCCTAGGACCCATCTTGGGTTCAACCCTAAAGTCCAATAGTTTATCTGTTGTGCTGGTGGTTGTCACAATAGTCTGCACATTATGGCGTTACAACTCACTTTGCACCCATGGTTTCAAACCATTCATGAAGTGGAAAAGTATATCTTCTTCCGACATGTCTTTGATCTCCAACATGATCCTAGTTCACTCCTTGATGTAGGCTTGGATCTTACCAGCATGCTTAAGAGCCAACAACTGATTTCTTGCAATCCACACATGATTTCTCAGACCAAATTATGTCTTCAAGGTTTCCTTCATATCTACCAAGTTTTTGATCTTCTCAACGATTCTTCCAACTGCCAAGTCTTCCACCTCGTTTCTCCACTAGAGCTCAACAATCCCTATCAAGAACATTGCAGTAGTGTTCATCTTAGCTGCATCTGAACTTTCGTTCAAATGCTGCAAGTACTACGCAATGTCCCAACAAAAGTTGCCAAGCAAATTAGCATTGCTAGTACCGTCATATGGATTAGGTTCCTTTATCTTAATCCTCATCGGCGTGATGATAGAGATTTTCCCATTGGCCAAAGCTCATTTCAACAATGTGATGGTGTCATCTTGGTCCTTCAACTTATGTGTGATTGAGGCAAGTGCATCCTCCGCTACCTTGAGACTATCATGAATGTCATTGATTAAGGTGTCAGTAATCAAGTTCGCGGTTTCCTGGCACTCCTGGATGACTTCATTAAACCCATGCTTCATCTTGCATATCTTAGTCTCCATTTTTTCAACATTTTCAGCATGGTGATACGTTGTTTCCAACATCTACTCAATAGTACTCTCCAAGATAGCAAGTTGTTCCTTTGTTTTTCCTGTCTTGGGCTCCTTCTCGGTGTCATTTCCATCTATGTGTGACCCAACCATGGATGGCCCTCCAAGTATATTCACTCTACTTGTAAAGGGTTTGTCTAAGGCACCCAAGTATTAGTCTCAAGACTTCTTCAAAATTATGCGATCAAGTCTGCGACAAGTCCTGCGATTGTCTGCCTCGCTCAAGTGCTCGATTCACCCTAAGAACTTTGTGCCTCATCTATTGAAGGGGTTCACCTAGTTCTATTCATAATTCATGACTTCGTTCGTAACTTGGAACTTCACATCTGTCACAAACCAAACCACCAAGTCTGGGCCTTGGTTGTCTTTGTGATAGGTTAGTTCACCTAAATGAACCTTCACCAATCCTGTGCCTAAACTGTCTTCAAAACAAGTGCTCCCTACCACCATTATTCTTGCCACAACAGTGGTGAAGATATGAATATACTCCATTACCACCTATTGTCAAGACAGTGGTGAAGAGCTAGCCAATTTGTTCACCAAAATCAACTCTAATACCACCTGCCACGACGCCACAAGACTCTTTCCCAAATCATACGATCGTGCACCTTCTTAGGGCATGCAACACCATGATGTTTCTTACTTGGTTGCTTGGCAACACCAAGACCACGTTTTTTGGACTACTCCTCTACACCTAGAGCATAACCCATACTTTGTTCTAGGCTATGAGGGAGTCACACTCCAACTCCATGAAACTCACTTGTATACTTAGACAATCTTGTTAACAACTTAAAACTTAGTCATTTAAGAATACATCCAAGAACATGAAAAACCAAGAGAACACTTGCAAAATAAACAAGAGACACACAAAAAAATAGTGTGGACGACACAAGATGTGTCGAACACCTGACTGAGTCTTATTATTGTGAAACAATTACAATACAAGCACTATCAGTTCGGTTTACAACTTCGACATAGTCACATGACTTACCTTACCTCACCAAGACACTCATACACAGACTCATCATACCAAGACTCTCTGTTGTAACCACCTTTTCAAGCCATACGGTGAGCCCTAGACATGCACGCTACCACAAACTTATTGTCCCTTCTTTGTCGTAAACTTCACCAAGATAACATAGACTTTGGTTCTGCCTCACAACATGCCTCACAACATGCCTCACATAGACCTGTGTTCAGACTTCCCCGAACTCTCCTTGTGCGTCCCACCCTTGGCTACTTGTCTTCCATCTTCACAACTCTGCCTCTATTCTAACTTGCCTCAAAAATTTTCCTCAAAATTTCTCTCTCCTCCTTCTTGCTCAATTTCCTTCCTTGGTTTTGCATCCTTGTGATCTTATATGGAATCCAATCGTCACCTTTGTGAATAGTTGTGTCCTTTGGGTGTGTCGCATCCCTTTTGCAAACCATCGCACCAAAACGAACGGACGCGCCCCTTCGCAAAAATGGTGTGCCCAAACGAACTTGTGCACCCATCAACCGTTACATCTCTTGGACCGAAGTGCCCCTTTCCTAATGCATTTCCTTGTGTCGATCGATGTGACTCTCTGTGGGTGTGTCGATGGGGTCATTCAACCTCTCCTATGTACCCATATTAGCAAGGGCAGGTGATTCCACTCCTTGGGCACGCGCCCAAGTCACCTTGTCTTTGCCCAAACACAACCCAAGTCTCCATCAACCATTGCAAGGTAAGTAAGGTGTGTGCCCCCTTGGTGTCGCACGTCACCATCATGAGCCCAAGGTGTTATTTCCCACACCCACATGTCTTCGTTCGTCCAATCGATCACATGTATATTATGTTCTCTTTCCCGACTCGTCCCCAAGTCTTGCCAAGGAGTGTGCGCGCTCGGTGGGTGTCATGGGAGACCTTACACATATGATATTGGGTTATAGTTTACAACTCTTGTGTGTTTTTATTAACAAAAATTAAGTTATTCACAAGACAAAGGGTATGTGGAAATTCTATATAATATTTCAAGGTTTCTAGTTTGGCATTGTGTGTTAAGTTAGAATTATTTTACAAACCAAATGGTTAGATCAAAACTATATTGATGAGCCTTATCACTAACAACATAGACTCATAATTAACAATCAATTAATTGTTAATAAAACCTACCTTTTACAAATTTCTTCAAAAATATTTGGAAATTTGTATACACTGCAGGTTTTTGAACCCCCTACTACCAATAAAAGTGGTCTACTAAGGGTCGACACTATATTGGCAGACAACAAAGTCCCACTATGAAAGTTATAATAGTTAAAATTAGAGTGTTTTTCCTCTTATAAAGTCAAAATGTTTGATAATTTTGACAAGTAAAATGTTAAATTGTGGAATTTTATGCTTCAAAAGCCAATATATTGTCACTAAAGGAGGGAAAAGATAATATTTTCTGGGTAGGAATGATTATTTATGATGGGAAGATCACTCGCCGCTTTGGCGGAAGGAGGCCAAGGAAAGGAGGAGTGATTGATGGTGTTCCGTTATTTGGCGCGACACCTCCAGATTTGGATTTCAGTCATCTACTCTTGTTTATATATGTAACCATGCCCACCACATGTTGTGGATCATATCACTCAAACCTACAATGATTCTTCCATCAGTGATTTCCCTTCAAGAAGTTGATTCATTTGAAGGGGCCCCAACCAACTGTAGGGAAACTTCCTATCCTTGAATGATTGAGGTCCATTTCCAACTCAATGCGATGCATCCACAACTTCCAACTCAATGACGGGAAAGAGAAACTTAGGGAGCAAGAGATCAAAAGACAAATGATTTTTACACTACCATGTTAATTAGTTTCCACGAGAAGATGCATACAATTTATAAAGGAAGATGGATTAATGTAATACCCAAGATATTGTAGAAAGACAAATAAATATGAATGTTGTTTCGATGCTTAACATAATCAGAAATACCTTAAAAGGGTGAGTTGTGGATCAAGAAGAAGTACCTTACAAGAGCATTGTGCCTCAAGAAAAAATACAAGGCGACAAATTCCTTAATCTCTTCGAATCTTCGAATCGAAACATCATGCAAGGATAGATTCTTGAATTAATTTTCAAACCAAAATATTTTCTATAATTTTTGAAGCATATTCTCCACTATTCTATAAATTTGAATATCAAATACAATCCAAAATCCATTGAAAACAAAGAAAATAAAGCACAAAAATAGAACTTATTTACTAGTTTAAGGATATATTATGTTCCCTCTTTCACATTCACGCTAACAATCTTAAACTTATCCTTGGTGCTTCTCTTTTCTGTTGGATGTTTAGGCGGATCAATGAATTTTGTAGATGCAACCCCATTATGAATTTTTACATGTTAATGATGGCGAGATGCCCAAAGGCCCATTCTACAACCCGAGTGATATACTATTAAATGTTGAAGTTGTGTTATATCTATCATCGCATGACATTTTAAGTGTCATGTGCCATGCAACATCGTGATAAACATGAGCATCACATAGTAGATATTACCCATGATAGTCATTTATTCATATAAGAGCATCACATATATTGCCTGTGATTATCTCCAAGCGATGTATTTGCTACAAAATTTTGGATGGATTTTGAAATTTGAGTGAAAAGGGGGCACTATGGATCTTAGTGGTTCCCATCGTCATGACATTGATGGGAAACTCATTGTCCAAATCAATGGGCCCAATAACTAGATCTAGGAACCTCTAGGTAATTGCACTAACACTTCATGTTTTCTATTACACTCTTAAACTTATTTTCCATGTTCTATTTCTTAAATGAAAAGACAACAATATATGTTTATGAATTTTTTTCAATCAATTAAACAATATAAATAATTTATTTTTTAAATAACTACTACAAATTCAGGAACTTCCCATGCATTTTTGGATATTGATGCATATTATCAATCCCAATAAACCATATGAAGCTCATAATAATCTTTGTAATGGTACAAAAAATACCCTAAACATAGTTTGTGTGAAAAGGTTGTAACCTCAAGAAGTTGGCATATCAACTAGGCTCCTCAGGGCCCACATTTGTTTTGCCACCTCATCTCCTAGGGGTTAAGGTTTTGGATGTTAGGGCTCTTGCCTCCTGGGGTTTTAGACTTTATATTAGAATGTAGTTTTAGCCTCTTGTTATAGGATTTTTGCGAATGGGCATAGTTGACACTTCTTCTCAAAGATTAGCTACCACTATTCTAGCTAGTTTGTATTGCTTTTCATATCATAGTGTTTTCACTATTTCATTCTTTAATATAGTTTGGATTTCATGTATTATTGTCCTCTTTGCCATATATATATGTGTTATTTCCCTTATTATTGTTATATTATTTCGTTCTCAATGTAATCTAGATCAATAATTCACCTTTATACCATTGCCTTGTTATCATCATACCCCAATTTTAATTTATAGCTAGAGAGAATTGTTGTTTGTTTCAAAAAATTCAAAGTCTAAAAAGAAGAGACGATATTACATTTTACAATGGTAGAGACTATTCCAAGATGCAAAATACAATGTATCCAACCATTTATCATATTTATTATTCCCCATCTATAGAAAATGACCATAGTTTATGCCTAAACACATTATTTTATCATATATTACATATAAGTAAAAACTAAACCCAAAATCATAACAAAAATATTATCAATATGTGTGTGTGTGTGTGTTCTAGATTTATACTATTCGAGGAAAACCCTTGAGTAATTTCCCTCATTTTAAAGATGGTACCAAAGTAAACCTTATAATCTTCAGGGCACAAGGCCGGTCAACAACAAGGTTCAAAGTCATTACAACAATATACATGGTACCCAAGGTAAACCCTAGAATTTTTAGGGCACAAGTTTGATCAACAACAAGGATCAAAGCCATTACAACAATATACTTATTATGAGCTCAAGATGTCACTTGTGAAAATCAAATCTAGGTGGGGAGGAAAACAATCATTCCTCCCAACCACTCGAGCTAAACTCAATTGAACCAAAACACAAAAATATTATATCATTTAAAATGTTTTAGCTAATGCTAACATCAGTATACAATGGTCTGCTTTAGAGTTCCAGGGCCCAGAGTCAAATAACTCTCTGATACTACATAACACAATTTACTACATATGACAAAAAGGACATTCCAAATTTTCCTGCACGTAGCCACCTTGACAAAAACTTATAATAATGTTATGACTAAAACACATTAATGAAAAACATGTAAGTTGTTAACTTTTTCCTGACCAACATCCGAGAGAGGAGAGTGTTGTTGCTCAATGTCCATTGGTTCTTTTAGTTGATGGACAATCTCTTCTTCCTTTAGTTCAACTTGATCAAAGTTAGTTGGGTCTTTGTTGTTGGATATAGATGACGAAGAATCCTTACAAATATTGAGGGCCAAATTCCATGGCATGCTACATTTAACGTCCAAGATATCAACCCTATGTTTTTGGTGTACCATCAGGTTCATAATTGTTGCATGATGAGAAACACAACGATGCTCATTTCCATGCATCTTAGTTGTTACTAAAAATCCTGTTAGATTGAATATGCTCCTTGTGCCAATACTTTGGATTTCTGATAGGTGAAAGACAATTTAAATAATAAAGATGGAGCTAATTTGTTAGTAATAAAAAAAAAGAAACATGAAACAACTACTTGTATAGTTAATTTCTTAAAAAATGGGTTCAAGGTTTCCATGCATTTGTAACATAACTCAAATATCAATAATCCAAAAGTTTATGGTTTTTCAATAGAAAAAAGTTACTAAATTTAAAAATGAGTGAACTTTAACTCCTTTCTGGTTACATTTTAAAAACAAGTAAAGTTGCAGAGAAACAAGTCCCCGCCTTTAAGGATGAGCAACAATTGTAACTATAAGAAGGGACAAAAGTGTTTTGGTTGTTCAAAGCTTCACTAGAAAAACAAGTAGTAGCTCAAATGATTGTCGAAAAGCACACAATAGCTCAAATGATTTTCTTCTGGTTTTCTGTAGCCAAGCTAAGCATGGCAAGCTCACATTAAGGCTTTCATCGTTTAACCTTTATTAATCATTACAATTATGACTGGAAATTCAAATCGCTAAAACTAACCTTGATATTATAAACTAAAATTACTCAAAACCTTTGAAAATATTATATTGAACTGTATAATTCGAACATAATATTTCACTGAAAACTAATCATGATCAAGAACGAAATATTAATATACATATTGAACATGATATGAAAACATGGGTCAAATTTCTCATGTGAAAGAAGTAATGTAATAACCAATTATTGTATGCGAGAAGTGGATTTTGTGGAACGACGACTTCACATTCAAAATTTAAGCAGCCCAATGTATTGAATAATGAAGTATTTGAGCCCAGCTCAACATTTAAGTGCGTTAATATCTCGAATTATGACATGTTTACTTCATAATTTAAGTGGCCTAATATATTGAATTATGAGGTATTTGAGCGCAAATCAACATTTAAGTGCCTAAAGATCTTGAATTATAACATATTTGTGTTAGTGCAGAAAATATGTGTCGTTTGTTGTGTATGTCTCCCACACCATTTTATTCGATCAACGCCACCGGATTTTGATTTAAGAGTGGCAAAGCGAAAGGCCCACATCCATAGAAAGAAAATACTTTACATGTACGACCTGTTATGCATGTTCTTGCCACTTTCTTTTTCCACTCTAGGCCCAGACTTCTTTTTTATCTTTGTGCATCCAAGGCTTTGCACACTCGATCCTCAAGATGAATGGGAAAATTTCTCCATAAGCCAATGAAGTGAGTTTTTTTTTATAGGGAAGCCAAAGTTGTCTAGTTCAGTGTCGGAAATACAAATTCACGGGACACAATGATGGTATCCATGGTAGGCTATATTCTCCTTCATTGAACAATGAATGTGGTTGAAAGCAGATATGCGCAAAGGTGGAGATTAATACTAAATGGAGATCAATACCTAGTAGCAGCATGAACAAAGATGGTTTACTTCACAACAAAAGTAATAAGGGTAGGGGAGGGTAGAGCATAAGAGGCGGAAAAGAAAGCAATGGTTTATTCACATGAGAACCAGAGCATTTGACCAAGTTTCAGTAGTGACAAAACCACTTAAATAGTTTCAACGTAAGCAACATCTTAACTAGTTCTTTCATCTTGATTCTTTTCCATCCATGTATGTGATCGAATATAGGCTAACCACCTCAGTTAATCTCGTACGAAACCAAGCTAGCCCGATCCATTAATCCCACCTAAGCAGGTTGCACCATATGCGGTTTCATACAACTGATCCTTGAGCATGGGAACAAGAACGTCCCCTACTTGCTAGGCTAGGGTTGTGGCAAGCTATATCGAAGCCTAAGTTTAGATATTGTGAACATTTTAGTTGTTGTTGTGCGTGTATGATTTCTAACTCTGGTAAGAAGCAATATTTGAAAGTTATTAAACATTTTGTTAATATGTTAATGTTTTTGGAACCATCCTCAACAAACCAATATGTTCAAGCAAAAAATATTGAAAATTTCTAGTTTGTAGAATTACATTGAGTAACAATGTGTATTAAAATAAAACCTTATGCCATTTTCTGCACCTGAGAAATGTACATAAATTTCATAACTTGAATTTATTCTTGTTACCACCATAGTAACCAAAGAAAACCTTGAATGAAGATGTTTGGAGATATCGCACACAAAGGAAACTCTCATTACACAACTAATGTGTGTGTGTGTATACAGAGAGAGAGAGAGAGAGAGAGAGAGAGAGAGAGAGAGTCACTTGAAAAACTATTAATATTCAAATACTACATAAATAGAAAAATATTAATGAAATAAGGGATGGCTTGTCTCTGGAACCATCATTCTTGAAACCCTCGAATCCTCGTGTAATGTTCGTAGTTGATTTAAAACCTATTTGGGAGTTTCTTCTCATGATGCGACCTATGCATGCATTATTGAATCTGCTATTAATATAAAAACAAATGGGTTCAACATTTAGAAGACTTTAGCACGATCAAGTGTTGGTGCATCACTAAACATTTAACAATCTTCTAATTTTAATTATTGAATCATCGTTTGGGCACCCACACAGTGAGTCTTCTTTTGTTGTGTGACACAAATTAGGATAAACAAGAAGGTAAAGCACAAGAAAAAGGACAAAGGTGAGGAAATCACTGTTTTTTTCTTGTATTTCATTATCTTAATAAACCAAGTTGCAATAATTGAAGTTCTATTTGCATATCAAAATGACTGAACCAAATGGCATTGTTTGAAGTTCCATTAGAATATCAACATGAATGAAAATAGATGTGCATAAATACATACCATCTGCATACTTCCATCACAATTATGGTCACAGTACCATCCTAGCTTCATAGTTCCATCATAGCTCCAGTCACACAAATCCGGTCACAACTTCATACAAGGTGCAAAATAAACATCACCACACTCCATAGCAAGGAATGGACCTAGAGCTAGATCCATGATTGGAGATTATCAATATTGGTTGATGCGTTGATGGAATGGGCTTGGCCATGCTTGGCCATGACATTGAAATCGATTGATGCATTGATGGTCCTTGTCGGATCTCTCATATTCCTCCACTAGGCAGCTTGAGCTCCTGTCACAAACTTGGAAGCTTTCAATCTGAATAAATTTAGAGAAGTTCAAGGGAGAATCATCAAATCAATTGTCAAGGGAAAATATAACTAGTTTCAGGGTTGTAATGGAGTGAAACTGCATAAACAATCCTTTGTTTAGAGATTAGGGTGAGGCAGAGAGAGCGAGTGGAAGTAGCATGACACCCAACATAACTACCAACACCAATAACATGCCTATAATGAAGCATATGAGGCAAGGTCCTTAAGCTTTAAGAGAATTAATCACCATAATTTATTTGACAATAGCAAGGTTTGCATGGTTGTGTAGGTAAAACCTCAACAACATAGAGCTTAGGGAGTTGACAATGGGTCAATGTTGGACACTTAACATCCATATCATTAAAAAAAAAACAATTTATGGTGCTCCAATACGTGGTCAAATTGTTAAAACTTAGGTTAAATCATATGGAAAATGGAAAAGCAGAGAAAACATTTTATGTTAGGAAGTGATGCTAGATTTATTTCTAGCATTACTTGATATCTAGAAAAAATACTAGCAAATGTATGGCTTTAAACTAACATTTTGGTGGAAAATATGGGGTTGTGGCTTGGGAATAGGCCAAATAAGACCTCAAAGTTAAATTTTAAATGTTTCCCAAAACTTAGGTTAAAACCTTTTGAAACAAGGTTGTGTGGCAGCGCTGTACCTACCAACGAGGTTAGAAAACAAATTGTGGAAAATGGGGTCGAATTGTAAATGAAACGAACTGTTCGGTGCAAAATGTATATCACGGAAGTTGGGGCAAAAGTAAATGATGGTTGGTAGGCATAGCACCATCTATTTTTTGAAAGTATATAGTAAACCTATTTTTTTTTAAAGTATATAACAAAGTAAAAAATTTGTTGACAGTGTAAGAATAAATTTGGAAATTTAAAAGCATTTTCCATATGGACTGGTGAACGATAAAAATATATGATGACATACAATTAATAGGAGATATGAAATATAAAAATTTAAATGGATTTGTGAACATGGGGTATAAGTAAATGACGCTTGCATTGTTGAGGACCATTTATTTTGAAATATATATAAAAAGAAAAGTCTGTAACATATAAAAGAGTAAATGCATTTGCCATACAGAGTGGTGAAAGATAAAAATAAAAGTCTGTAATGCATTTGTCATATAGAGTGGTGAAAGATAAGAATAGAGTATGTAACATATAAAAATTTAAATGCATTTTTATTTCAAATCTGTAAAAAAATAAAAGTTTGTTACATACTACTGGAAATTTTGAAATATACAAAAAAAATTAAAGTCTGTTACATATAAACTGGAATTTCAATGTGTTTGTCATGTAGACTGGGATTGGGGCTCCCGCAGACCATTAGAGAAATATGTACAAGAAATAGGATTGTGGAAAGAAGATAGAGTGCAATAGATGCAAAAGAAAATAAATGGAAAGGTATAAGTGTTTGCCTATACATCTGTATTTAAGAAATTGGAATAAGTGGGTTGATAAACAAAGAAATATGCAATGAGTAAACTTACAATGAGGGTACATATGAGCCCTTTGGCTATTTGCTTGCGGCTGTCATTTCATTGATGTTGCCGACGACTACGGTTTCGAGGATGTTTTACACGACTGCTGGAATGCTGACAACTGGCTGTTTTCTTTCGTCGACAACTTGTTTCAATTGCCTTTCGAGCCATTCTTCAATGTGGCCTATCATTGGGGCAACGTTGATCTCATTACAGATTTTTATGTTGAAAATACTGTTTTCTAATTCCTGTAATTCGATAGAAAGATTAGAGAGAGACTAATGAATTTCCTCATTCTGTGATGCATATTTGACTAGCCAGTCATGGACGTGAGCCTGATCAAATTGAAGGATGTTGTAAAAATTTTCCAGAGACAAGGTCTTAAACATAGCAACTTGTTTATCGAACTCTTGCCTGGTTAAGGGCAAGGAGTTTGCGATTAAGAGGGGGTCTTGGAAGTCGTTGGTTTTCCCGGCTAAGTCTATATTTGACAGCTTTGTGAATAATTTACCTTTCTTTGATATGGCTTGTTCACATGAACAATGAGACGTAGGTTCTTTACTTTTTCTTTTCAACATGCATTCAATTGGCCGATCTGGTTTTTGGATGGAAGATCTTCTTCTCTTCTTCTTGTTTCTGTCATATTGTTGACAATCTTGTCAAAAGGGATGACCGTTTTTAAAAAGAATTTTTCTTCATCTTTTAATTCGGCCTGCAAAAGCTCGAGCAAGCTATGTGCCCTGGTTCCAAGGGAAGTGATGGTTTGTGATCTTTTCCATGCCTCGGTAACCAATTCCATTCTTTTTTTGATATTGTTCTCCACATATCCTTTACAGGATGTGAGCAGAGTGGAGGATGCTTTTACATTGGGTGCAAGGGTGCCAGGCACGACTATTGCCAAAGGATCGACAAAAAATGGCATAGGAATGAAAGCGTCTTCCAATTCTTTAACTCGATCCTTCAGTCTGGCACTTTCGGTCTCGATGCCTCCAATGGAATCATGAAGTGCTTCTCCGGTCGTGGTGTGAAGTTGACAGATTTGGGACGGTTGCATGTTGGCAACGCCAACCTCCGAACGAGATTTGCCTTTCTTATTTTTAACATTTTTTTTCTCAATTATCAATTTTTTGTTCCGGCTATAAAAAACAACGCTCTGGAACATGAAGGATTTATCTTCATCAAAATTTTGGGTAACGGATATGTCCATTGGATGGCTATGGTAGATGGTGTCTCCGATCTGATCAAGGAAGGGGAACATGGTATCCAAATCAGTGTCAAGTTCCATGTTCTCACTCTGAATTTTCGGCTCTTCCGCCTGCCCCACTTTTTTTTTTCTCTTCTTCTCTACTGAAAGCTTGTGAGAACTATCAATTTTAGAGTGAGGAGGGTCATTATCTCCTCCTCCGTTTGAAGAACTTTGGGTTTCTTTGTTGCTGTGATGGGCCGTTGGAGTGATGCTCCGAGATGTCGTACTTTTTGGAGTCATATTTGCGGATTGAACACTCTTGTCATTGGGGCCTTTCTCCTCTTGTGTGTACAATTCATCAGTCACTGGAGCTAGTCAAATATGTAGCATCGACCGATGTCGCCACTGTCTCCACTGTCGCCACTGTCTCTGTTTTTGGGGAGGTGTTTATTTACAAAAGAATTGTCGAGGCCAAGTGTTTGTAAATGTTGTTTAAAAATATCATAGGGGTCGAATCCTCTTATGTCTTCCACATATCTGAGGTTGGAGATGCTAAACTGTGCTGCGAAATCGTCAATTTTGTTGATGTTTTTCAACACGAACTCCCCTATTTTCCAAGGCAGAGGAATGAACAAATTTTTTTTCTTCCTTTGTTTGTAAGACCCTTTATTCTTACACTAGATTTGTAGAGCATTTTTTTTCTTCGAAGGTATTCTTTGAATTCTTGTTGCACTTGGATCGTGTTGGTATTTCATTATGTATTTTCTACCAGCGTTTGTTGGAAGTTGATATCCAATAACGTGCCTTTGAATCCTTAGTCATTTACGCTGCTCCAGGTTCATGTGTTCACTATTCACTGCATGTTCACTACTGGCCGCAATAGTGAAGGGCTCCAGATTCGTGGAGCATCTACTTCTCTTTTTGAGAGGTATGAAATGAAATCTCTCTGCTTTTGCAAATTTGGATTTTATTGTTTTCATTGTTCCAATCAATTAAATAATGATTAAATAAAGGTAGAATGCTGAAAAAGCCCCAAGGGTTAACTCAATTGGTCTAGAGCCAGACAAGAGATTTCATGTTTGTTGTTGGTCACGGGTTTGACCTTCTTGATTCCCCCGGGGCGAGGCTTAATATGGGCCAATGGTTTACCTCGTTTACCATCCACAAAATGTGGGGAAGTACTTGGAGGGTTTCCCACGATTTATTTCACGTGAAAAATAGTTAGAATGATGAAATGATTTATTTTGTTTTGGAGGGATCACAAATATATGTTTATGATAAATATATATTTCAAAACAATGAGGGTTGATGTTAGATTTCCTAATCCAAGGTGGAAATTGTTCTTCACATTGAGATCTTTCCAATGAGTAATCATGCACCTAAAACATAGTTCACATGCAAAAGTTATAGCCCCAACAAAGTAACAGTCCAAATATTCCTCACATGTCCTTTAGACAACCATGTCAACTCACTATAATTTAAATATGGGGAGTTAATAACATGTGAAAATCCACTAGAAACAGTTAGAAGTATCACAGAGGTTCAAAGAGGGTTATGAAACCTTAAACCTGACCCTAGTTTTAGTTATAAAAAACCTAGTAGTAGGATGAGGGAAATATAGTATGAACATGAATGTGGAGGAGATCCTAATAGAGAAGACATATAGAAACATATTGTAGAGCAATATAGAAAACCATAGTATCTTATAACTTTAAAAAAAGAGCAGAAAACATTGTAATCTGTATTATAATATTCACAATATAAAATCTGTATTATAATATTCACAATATAAAAAGATGAAAGACATGATCCTTCATTGAATACTAGTTTTCTCAAATGAATTTTTAGAATAAATATTTGTGTTCCATTATGTGTATTCTTTACTTATAATCTATTTAGTGTTTAAAGAGTCTAATTGATGTTTTTATTTATGTTAAAATGTTAAAATACAAAAAAAAATTATTTTGTTTTATTTATGTTAAAGTGTTAAAATACAAAAAGGAGTAAAGTGTTTTTATTTATGTTGAAGTGTTGTGAAATTGTATTTTGCTCTTCTCCATTCATAATTTGAGTCTTTCTTTACCATGATGAGAAGGATATATTATTACGATGAGAAGGGTATAATATTACACATTAATTACAAAGAAAAAGGAAGAAATAATACATTAAGACACTTATCTCCACTCTTCCCCTTTTAGTGCCTAGTTATATATTCCAAAGTGCGTTGAGAATTCTTTTTGGATTTATTGTTTGTTACGTGGCTCCATTCATTAGTGTTATATGGGTTTTCAACGTGTATGGGTGTGGTTACTTCATCTTTCGTTGCAACATTTTCCATTACATTATTTTCCAAATACATTATTGCTACTCAAGCTTCTTTTGGGTCTTTTTCTAGCGAATGCATTACCAATCTTCGATTGCTATGGTGGATACTTAATTTAGAACTAGATTTTCCTTGCTCCAAAGTCTTCTACATTCAATGGATGATTGCTCACAAGCCACATACATTCAAGCTTTTAATTGTCATTTAGATTTGAGGTTATTTAAGCTTCCCAATCACATTCATAGGCAGCTAGGTTGATTGAATAGCAACGTAGGTGTCCTTTTCTCATGCAATTTCTTTATCCAAGTTTATTTTTGAATTTGAAACCCCTTATTTAGGAGTTGATACTTTCAATGTTAGGTGGGGTTGATTGGTGGCTCTAGTCCACCAATGAGGTTTTCAAATGTTGTGATTCTTAGCATTATGTCTTCCAAGCCTTTGTCTTATAGGCTTGGTGCAAGGGAGAAACATATGTCTAACTTCAAAAAAAGATTTGCATTTGAATGCAATTTGTGCATAACCCAATTTTTTTATCCAGATATAATGCTTATCTTCTAACCAAAGTTCTTTCAACACCCTTTCGAGAAGTCCATTTTGACATAGATTCTAGTGTATGAGGTATTGCATTATTTGTGTTCTTTGTAAAGTTCATGAAGATACAACACACCACATTTTCATGGATTGCAAGGTCACAAGGAACATTTGGAGGGAGGTGGTTTGTGGTCTTCAAATCCAACCTCCAAATTTAAAAGATTGAGAACAAACGTTTTTACATACAAGACACAATGACACACCAATTATTAGAGGAAAACTCATGATGCTCGGATTTTGGAAAGTTGTTGGTGTGTTTTCTTGTCACCTATCAACTAGAGTGATTTTGATTCATACTTAATGAAATGGAGAACAAATTTTAAAATTTGGAAAATTCCAGATAACCGTCACCTATTGACCATGAAGACACAACAAGTATTCAAGGATTCAGAACCAGTTTATGATGTTGTAGTTCTTCTACAACAAGGCCAACGAGGATGTTTTCTCTTTTCAACAATATAACAATAAAAAGAATACCAAAAAAAGAGGGAAATTTGTTGTGATCATCCTCTCATTGGATAACCTTATGTGTCAACTTCGTCTATCATTTTACATAATAAAAAACAAAGGTCATATACATGAGATGTCACAATTTCCCTTTACATAATAAAAACAGCACAAGTATACATGAGATGTCACATAATTCCAACCCCCCACTCCTATCCCATTTTTGGAATTTTGACCAAGTCTTGTTTTCATGCAAAATTACTCTACCACTTCATTACTTACCTTACCTCCTTGCCTTGCATTACTTACCCCATTGCCTTGCATTACTTGACCTCCTTACGTTACCTCCTTTTTACTTAGCTATTTTACCGAATTACTCCTTCTCCACCTCCTCTTTTACTTAACCATTTTACTGAATTAATCCTCCACCTCCTCATTTCCTTAGTCATTTATCAAATTACTCCTTCTCCACCTCTTCCTTTACTTAGTCATTTTTATGATTTCCTCCATGTGAAGATAGCCATCCCATGCATAGATTTGCTCTCATGCAGAGATAGATTCCCATCCCATGTGGAAATTCCTCCCATCAGGCCTTTTCTCCGCACTTCCGTGCACTCCATTTTGATCTCCGCATTCCTCAAATTGCACCCCTCAACTTCCCAACACTTAGTCATTTTTACTAAGTCATTTTCAGTCTAAGTCCTCCAATGTAGAATGTGAAGCTTACTTCACCTTCGCATTGTCCTATTTCTCTACCTTCTCCACAAGATATTTCAACACTTAGTTTATTTTCCAAGCTATTTTTACTAAGATTTACTAAGTGTTACATGCAAAGCCTCCTCCTCCTCTCCTATTTCTTCACATTTACACTTAGTTTATTTTCCTACATTTTTATGTAGAGAATTGATCATCACTCAGTTAATTTTCCTACATTTTTATGTGGAGAATTGATCATGTTATTTTTCTCTGCATTGCCCTATTTCTCTGCACAATCCAAACACCTAGTTATTCTCTCATTTCTTTTTCTAAGTTTCATCCCCCTCCTCCCTTCTTTGGCACATTTGGACACGTGGTAGTGGAGTGGACCTATCAAATGTGGACACGTGTCAGTGAAGTGGATCTATCCCCTGGGTGACACTTGGATGGTATGGGTTGGACACAGATGATTGGGAAATGACTTAGCATGATGACTAGAAAATGACTTAGCATGATGACTAGGTGGTGAGGTGGAAACCGAAAGTTACACTATACACAAGACATAGTGGGTTCCATGGCTCTATCTCTACTACACACACAAACACTATGGAGGCCATTTCTTTATAAATGTGTTATGAGTACCCTCCCACAATGCATGTGGGATAAATAAGGTAGATTTGTAAATCAAGGGCTAAGGATTCACGTGGATAGTAGATTGATGGTTGTTGAGTGCCTTTGTTCCAAAGGCCATGACTTGGGTTCCTAATGTTCAAATTGAGAAAATGAGATCTCATTGGAAATCTAGAGGCATGAAGAACAACCTAGAAATGGTTTTCATGGTTGGAATGATAGTTATCATGCCCTAAATATTAAAAAAACATTTGTGACTATTTTTGCCTTGGGAGCAAATTAATTTTGGAATGGTTTATTAAAATAAATTAATGAACTTCTAAAGTGGGTCCTTGTTAGGGGCACAAATATATAAGTTCACATGTACCGAGGGACCTCATATTTCATTACACAAAGGGGAAAAAATCCTAACCATAAAGTAGTTCCAAGAAGATGAAGAGAAAATTATAAAGGAATATGAGATATTTTCATTCTGTGAAGCAAACCTTAACTGTCTCATTGTTGAAAGAGTATATCGAAGAATGGCTCAAGAGTTTGTTGAAACAAATAACTGATCCAAGAAGTAGTTAAACAAAAAAGAATCAAGTTCCAGTTATATATGAAGGCTCAACAAAGACTATGGGAGAGAGAGATGCATCCATCATTCCAATATCATTTTTGTGAGTACACTCTTTTCGAAGCATTTCCCTTATTTCTTCCCAATCTGTGATCATTCAAACTTATTAGTTTATTGTTTACTGATAAATTCGATCCTTGATTGCTTTTCTTTTCATCTTTCAGATCTGCTACCATATTTGGTCCACGTGAACCCCATCCTAGTCCATTTGGACGAATGCATTCCTTTTATCGTTTAAGTATTAGGAATATTATGTTGTGTAGTAGGAAAACAAATTATTCGAATTTGAACGATCTATGTGTAATATTTTTTTAAAGATTCTCGCAGAGAGTTATTCTAGGAGTTCATAAATTTTGTGATTTTCGACTTTTATATAAGCATGAGATCTCGAGTATGTTTCTCCTATGCATCTTATGATACTAAAAGAATGAAATACTTTAAACTCCTATGTTTTGGACCACCAATCTATTTTCTATCTTACGAGTGTTTCTTCAAAACTATTTCCTCATTGCTCAAATGAGTGGATTTGATGGAATGGATGTAGTTATCCTATATATTTCAATTTTTTTTTTAACTTATTTGCTATCCTTTCAATTGTTTTATAACCTGGTCCACTCATAAGTGTAGATGATATGAATGTTTAAATTTATTGTTTGAATAAGTATATTGAAAATCTAAGTGAGAAAGAGGAGTAACACCTTGATAAAAATGAAGAGGGGATCTTAATAACTTTTATAAGAATACCATATGAGGTTAAATCTTGTCCTTAATTTGAAAATAGATAAACAAAATCTCTCTCAAAATCTCTCATTGAAAATATGGCTACTTTGCAACAAAGTTATTTTCAAGGAGGAAAGGGTGTAGGTTCATAAAATAGTTGAAGCAACAAAGGATTTAATGATGGACATTTTCCAAGTATTTCCCTCAAAAGAGGATCAAGAAGACAATGCTCATCCCAAGGGCCAATATAGCTATCACAACTTTAGTGGTCCAACTCCAAAAACACCCCACCTTGTAGAAAAGAGAGCCCCCAATTTGGAGAATATAGCCTACACATGACAAGATATCCCCATGGATTCCAACATAACAAACACATCAACTTTTCTTTGATAGTGCATCAAAAGGAAATCTAGGAACTGTTGGCAATGGAGGCATCAACTAAAATTTGAAATGTTGAATATCACAACAATAATCTTGTCAGGGGTTGGAAATAATGACAAACAATGAGGCAAAAGCATGCGTGTTATACTATTGAATAAATCTTCTAAAGGAAATCGTGAGCATCTGGAGCTCTATTATTGATGATTCATCAACATTCAATAAAATTATGGTCTCCTAGTCCCCCGCTCACTCCCCTCAGCCAAAATTATTGCAAGGATACTTCTGTGTGCACCTCTTTTGAAAAAAAATATGTTTATCATGTTTTAAGATGACATAATGATAAAGAAGATGAAAAATCCAATAGGGAGCATAGACTATGGAAGGGTTACTCCTTGTCGAAACATTGGAAACTACTCTAATAACATCTAAAATGGAGACCTTGAGTATGGTAAGGAGTGCCCAGACTCTTAACTTACAAGTTAAATGGTACATTACAACTCTCTAATATATCAAACACTGAAAGGTATAAGGAGATGCTCACTCTCCTTGCTTGAGCTCACAATCGATGATGAGAAAACGCCATAATTAGAGAAATGATGAAGGTCTTAATTTACATACCCTTCATATCCTATATCTATTTGCAAACATGATCCACTTCATCACTCATTCAATTTGTTGTACAAGGTAGGGACATGGGTGTTAAAGGTTAAAAAATGATATATTCGTGAAGAGTCTAGTTTTGTGACATGAAGAGGAGAAGCCCACTCTCATGTTTTAGTTTACTTCCAGTTTCATTCAAAGCCTTGGACACTGCAAATTCTCGAATTGGTATTGTCTTTAAAGAATAATGCCATATGCCCATGCTAACTAATGAATCTAAAGATCTTCAATGTCTATAGGAGAATCTTCTATACTATGAAACAAAGTGCATATAACTCAAAGTGACTTTGGGAATGCAGGAGGAATACATGACTCATATGCAAATGGTCATTTATGTCTTAATAGTTTTAGTTTCCTTTCAGTTTTATTCAAAACCTTGAACACTGCAAATTCTCGAATTGATATTGTCTTTAAAGAATAATTGCATATGCCCATGCTAACTAATGAATCTAAATATCTTCAATGTTTATAGAAAAATCTTCTATACTATGAAACAAAATTCATATAACTCAAAGTGATTTTGGGAACACAGGAGGAATACATGACTCATATGCAAATGGTCATTTATGCCTTAATAGTGAAGGAAAACCTAAGGACACAATACCATATACTACAGATATATTATGACAATTTTTCTAACTCAAAGTGACTTTGGGAATGCAAGAGGAATACACGACTCATATGCAAATGGTCATTTATGCCTTAATAGTGGAGGAAAACCTAAGGACACAATACTATATACTAGAGAATACTATGATATTATGACAATTTCTCTAGTTAGTTTTGAGAGAATATGTCTTTTTTGTCAAAGAGGTTATGCTTCAAGTATGACCCTTCCCACCGAATAAATATTGTAATTACCATCTTTGCCCTATTTGTTGTTTACGGGTTTTCCTTATATAGTGTTCATTTCATGATATTTATAAACTTTGAAATTGTCCTTATTCATTGTCAACCACACTCCCACTCTAATGTACCTCCCACGGGTTCAAAATTTGAAAGTGTTTTTACCGGATATTATTCTTTACTTGTCTCCAAATTAAATGTCATTGGTGACAATTGATATTTCTCAACATACATATAATTTGATATTGATAATTAAAATATATTCCCACATGTGTATTCATCATTATCTTGAATAGATAAATTTATTTATTGCTCTCAAATATTTCTTCCATCAAACATTGTTAGATGGTTGATTTATTCAA
>SNQJ01S0024034.1:125144-143264 GCA_010110895.2 Picea sitchensis
ACCAATCTCCTTCTTTAGGGCTTCAACCCTAGGAAGCACCAAATCCCTTGTTTTAAAGCACCAACCCTAGCAAGCACCAACTCCCTTGTTTTAGGGCACCAACCCTAGGAAGCACCAACCCTAGGACGTACCAACTCCCCTTTTTAGGGAACCAACCCTAGGAAGCAACAACTTCTTGTCTTCAAACTTTAATCAGTAAAGGACAATAATCCTTCCTTGCTCCACGCTTCCACCGTCGTTACATACGTATCTTGTCTTTCTTCCTTGGACTTTGCTATGCCTTTAGATCTTTTATGTAAAACCCACAGAGACACTTTCCTTTCACCTTGTTTGTTTGCTTATATAATTTTCAAAAGGTATAAGATTGAAACATTGTGTCTTTTAGTAATGAAACATTGCACCCCTTCATTTAATTAACACAAATGGTGATTCCATTAATTTATTTTCGTACACAAAATTAGACTTTTATTTCGTACGAAGATTCTGGAGTGCTAGAAACGAATTGAACAATTCTACAACATGGGTTTTGTGCAAAACATACACAATTAGCTGATATGTGAGAATTTTCCACATAACATGTGTGAGGTGGATGGTACAGGTGGTTCTTTTAAAGCAACTTGCCCAGATTTTCCTTTCGTCGTCGGATGCCAAATCAACTTCAATGCATTTTACCTTTTCATGAATGTCTAAATCAACTTACACATATCTCCTTTGTTGCTGACTATTTAAACTCAACTTGTAAACATTTTACTTGATGGTGGATATTAAAATCAGTTCCCTCTCAGCTGCTAGTCACTAAATATTCGACTTGGTCTTCACCCTTTTTCGTTATTGCTTCCTCTTTCGACCGACAAACATCTTTTTGATTGACTCAAATAGGAGAAATTTTGACTTGAGTATTTCGATTCTGGTCCACGCAACTTGCTTCAGCCTCGACCCAACTTGTATTTCCCAATTTAAGTTTGATTCGATTTCGACCTTTAGGTTACTTCATTCTTGGACCGACTTGACTAAGAAGAAAATTGACTTGAGATATTTGACTTTGGTCGTCGCGGCTTGCTTTGGACAACTTGAATTTCCTGACTCAATTTTATTTCGACTTCGACCTTTGGGGTAATTTACTTCACTTCTACTTGGATCGACTCGACTTAGAAGAAAACTGACTTGTGTAATTGAACTTTGGTCGTCCTGACTTGCTTCAGTTTAGAATTTAACTTCAACTTCGATCTTCGACTTCTTCTACTTATCTAACTTTGACCTTCGACTTCTTCGACCTCTTCGATTTCAACCCCCGATTTCTTTCACTTTGACCTTCGACTTTTTCAACTTCTTCAACTTCTTGCTGAGATGTTTATACCATAATTCTTGACTCTGTGACTATACTGATGCCCATACTAATCTTATTTGACCTCAATTCCAACACTATAATACTATGTCCAACATTCTTATTTGTGATTTGTATGCATCCATATTGGATTCTCCATTTACCCTTTTTATCTAGACAATTTCTTCACGGTTTATTTTTGTGCATGGATGCTAATGACACAATCCACCATAAACCATATTGCCATTAGGGTGATTTTATCAACCTCACATAATAAAGGATGAGTGCATCAGGCTCATACAATATATTTGTCAATATTATCTTTCTACTGATATTCAAGTCAACTTCATAACATTATGTCCAATATTGACAATGCTTGACATTCAATTCATGCTCATAACATTATGTACAATATTGACAATGCTTCTCAAACCAATCAATCAATGATACTTCACCTATCTATCAAGGTTGACATCAGTGACAACCAAATTGTCAACAATAATTTTCATGGGTCACCCCCTTCCGGGGCTGACAAAGCTTTAAGTGCCCCAATGATAGAAAGTTGTCTTCCTGTCGCCATATCAGCCAAAGATTTATTCTGAGCTTTAAGGAGGTGATATTTTCGACCCCTTCTTGGGAGGCCATTAGAGTCATGTTCATAAAATTATGTACAATATTGACAATGCTTCTCAAACCAATCAATCAATGATACTTCACCTATCTATCAAGGTTGACATCAATGACAACCAAATTGTAATTAATAATTTTCATGGGTCACCCCCTTCCGGGGATGACAAAGCTTTAAGTGCCCCAATGATAGACAATTGTCTTCTGCCACCATATCAACCAAAGATTTATTCTGAGCTTTAAGGGGGTGATATTTTCGACCCCTTCCTGGGAGGCCAGGGGAGAGAACCTGATTAACATTAAGGCCCTAAAAATATTTGCAAACCCCACCCAACCCAGAGATTAGTATATTTATGAGATGGTACCTAATTTCCTCCTCTTCATGATCCAAAGAATAAACCGAGGAAATGGAAGGGGAGTCCACCGGGTCGGGGGAGTCTACTAGGGAGCATAGTGCAAGCGAGGGAGAGGGGTGAGAGGGGGGAGAGAAAGGGAGGGACCATGAAAATTCATCATGGAAAGTTAATGAACTTAAATACCATAACCATGTTTTACCATATGATTGAAAATAAGACAAAACCATAAAAGGGGAAGGAGGGGAGGGAGGAGGCATACCCAAGAGGTTGCTCAAATCATGAAGAGGAGGAAAGTCGAGATGGTATTCTGAAAGAGAAAAATTCCTCACCATCGCATCTTGTGCTGCGCAAGGTCGATATGAACATCGCCCTCGACCACCAAAGCAATTGATTAACCCTCTGGTAGGTTTCTTTCTTTTGGATCCAATTCCTTAGATTTTTCCGAAGAGGAACTCCCATTCGAGCCCGAGACCAGCCTCCCATGAAGTGCCTAGTCATTCTTGTGCCTAATTCGGCCCTTAAGAGGGAGATACAACTTTTTATCTAAGTTCTCAAGTTGGATACAATGGTGACAATGGAAAGGAACCCCCTTGTTGTCTAGCTTCTAGATGAATGACCTGTTACCCACAACAATCTCCAATTCTTCATCCAAACCTCTTCTTAAGTTAATAGAGACCAAAATCCTAGCCATACTATAAGCACATGTCTCCTTATAGGACCATTTAGCATCCAAATAGGTTCCCAAAAGATTTCCCAACACCTTGAATCCGTTTTCATTCCAAAACTCAAGCGACAACCTCGAAAGGCGAACCCATATGGGAAGAACATCCACTTTTTCTCATTTGGCATAAAAAAGGGGGGGGCAATTTTTTAACAGAACAAGTAAAGAATCTATGAACCATTATTTATGAGCAACTAAAGAATTTATGAATAAGGTGCAGATCTCTGGGAGAGAAGATATCAAAGGAGACCATTTTTCTGAGACCCACTCTTGTAGGAACCTCTTTCCAAAACGTCGTCCATGAGTCCTACCGACCAACGTCAATTCAGCCATTGATCGGTATTCAGGAAAGAGGATATCAACCCCCACTACCAGTTTTTGAGTTCTACCAGTTTTTTCTTCCATTCAAGTTCGAGTGAGATTTTGAAACCCCCAGGCCTTTACTACCAGCAAGAGCATTGGGAGAAACCATCGGGGAAGAATTAGGAACAATCACCTTAGGGTTACAAAACCCTTTGTTTAGTGGAGGATTCGCCGCAATGTCCTCAAAATAAAATTCAGTAGGTAGAGAAGAAACTCTACCCAAAAGCCCTGTCATATGCAGAGAAGAGGAGACAAAACCTAAGAGAATCCTAGTTCAGAGGAGGGAAAGCTATGAAATGCATGAACAATAATTTGAGAATCACTGCAACCCACACCTTGGAAAAAGCCAGGAAGAACTAGATTAGAGCCTTGTACACAATACTGAGAAAGGATAGGAGTCGAGAACTAAACTGACCAGAAAGGAAACTGAGCGGGAAGCCATGGCCGAGTCTCTGGTTAGAAAGGACTTGTCTCATACACCACCAAACCATAACAAGTTCCCACACCAAAATCTGAGCCAAAACCCAAAGCCATAGAGAATTCAAGCTGGTATAGAAGAGCCTGTGTGGAGGGGAGAGAAGCTGAAAACCCTCCCAAAGAAGAGACATCATTCAAGTGATAGGGTGGCGATGTGGAGGAGAAAACATTTCCAGAAACCTCATTTCCAGCTGGATCATTACACAACTCGACCCCTTCCAGTGGGTCCATGGAGAACTGCCTCTCTTCTTCATAGGTCCCCATGACCTCCAAAATAATACCACCTGCTAGCTAAAATTTTGGATATCACCAACTACCAAACCCAATGTTAGAAGATAGAAACAAAAGTTGAATAGTGAAATGCTGCAACGAGGCTCGAAAAAAGAAAAATTGCGAAAAACTTGAATGGAAACAGGATAGAAATAAAGGGTAGGGTGAGGAAAGACATGTGGGAGAGCTCAAGCCTGAGGCCCAGGGTCTTAACTAGCTGCGATAATGAGAGAATTATTTAAAAAAAAAACCCCCCTCCTTGGATCCCTAAACATCTTCCCCTATATTTATGTTTTTAATGATATTATGTTGTTAATAAATTTTTAAATATTGTTATTCCAAAATGATTAAACATTTGGTCACTGTGATCATGAATATGATTTCCAAGAAGAAAACCAACTTTGACTTTTCAACACCCTTGATTTCTTCGATAGTAGATTGTTGTTCTTATTACAAGCATGCATACTTCTCGATGCTTTATTTTTGTAGGATAAACCAAGCTAGTCCATAACAACCTTGGACATAACATTTGGTCATGATCCTCCATCTATAAGGAATTTGTGCACTATTTTGTCCAATATCTTCATCGATCTATAAAAGGAAGATTTATTGGGGTTGTTTTGAAAAAAATTACTATTGCAAACTCTTCCTATATTTTTGTTTCATCTTGGAAGGATACAACAATGGTTGCAACAATATTTAGAAACCACTGTGTTTTTGTTTGCGGGATAACAACCAAGACCATATTGAGGTTTTCTTGTCATCCAAGAGGCTTGAGAGTGTCAAACATAGTCACATTAGTTTTAAAAGAGACAAGAAAATTTACTATGTTATAGGGAGAAAACCTAGGTGCTAGAAGTGATGAATTAGATCACTGAACAACCTCATAAGTTTGTTGTTTTTCGACAACATATGGAGAGTTTCCAATTTTGGGTGTGTTGTTTGGATTTTTACCCTAAATGATAAGACCCAGTTCATTGTTTTGAGGTAGATTGATCATTGGCCTTATTTCTGGTTTGGAAACCTTGATTTCTAGTTGTGACAACCAAAATTTCATTATACTTTGTCAAATAAAGGGCTATTACAATTTGCATGAGATGTTTACCCTGCTAATGTTCTTTGCGAGCATAATTATTTTTCAAGTGACGATATCATGGCAATCATCACAAATGTTGCACCATGAGTGAGGGGATGGTGTGTCATGATGAGGAGGTTCAAAGGCAGGTCTTGGTAGAACTTGGAGTGGTGGTTGAACTAGGGGAGAATAGGTAGCAAACCCCCTTTGAAAAGAGATCATTTCATTGGTCATATCTTGGATTAGCCGTAACAATGAAAACATATCTACCATGTTTCCTAGGTCTTCTAATGAGATACTTATTCGCAAATACTATTTTTCGAACTCTAAATAGGTTTGCAATGTAGATCCTAGATTTCCACACTCTTTTCATGCAAGCAATTTCAGTAAGGAGGGCGTAGGGTGTTGTAATTATGCATCAGTACCACTAGGTTGGTAATCCTCATCACTTCTAGAATCAAGTTATACAACTTAGTAAAATGTAGGTTAAAGGATGTGATGGTTTAACCCAATTTGTAGACTAAGTTATTATAGTTTTAGGTTCTTATGACTTAGCATATTCCCAAAATTATATTTAAACCTATAAGATAGTTCAAGCTGAGTTGAAAAAGATTAGGAGGAAAATAAAAAAATTCTATAGATACTCTTTTAAAGAGCTCAAAAAAATGTGAATGCACACATGGTTGTCATTTTATCCTATATTGTTACATGCATTTGAGAATGCACTCAATTGTTCATCAATTGTTATTATTCGATCTCCTTAGAATCTGGGAAAATGTTATTTGAACTTTGGAAAAGGTTCCATAGTATGGGTGAGGTTGAGGGGAGAGGGAACATGCCAAGGAGTTGTATAGACATCCTCCTAGAATTGAAATAACCCATATTGCTTCATAACTTTGTTTGGATTAGTGGTGGATGGTAAAGGGGAACAAGCACAGTCAAATATGTTAAGGCCCCTAAGGCCCTTTGTTAAGGCCCTAACACTCATTTATTGTTATTTTATTAGTTATGGTTAGGTTGGCTCAGTGGTAGGCTACATCATGCTCACTTTATCTCTTATTTATAAGAAAGGAGATTCATTTGTATGTGCATCTTATCTTGTGCATTGGATATATTGTAAAAGGAGGTTTCCCCCTCTAAGTGGAAATTTACTTTTATATGACCCTTTATCATTATTAATGCATGGAGTTACTTATCCCTTCTATTCTTATGTCATTTTTGGAGTTTGGTTCATAAAATTTGGTTTCAGAGGCTATGATCCTAGGGTTTTTCTCCTTTAAATGAGTCATATTGGAATTTTCACTATAAATTTGTTTTGGAAAGGTTTTAGAATGTGAAAATTTCCATATTATGAGGAGACATATCGAAGTACTTTTGGCAAAAAATTTAGGTTTTGGATCATTTTAATTTATGAAATATAGCCTATGGAAGTTAGGGTTTTTTACTAACCTTGGAATTAGTCTCAAACGAGTCATCCTCGAATTTTCATTAATTTTTTTTTTTGTGAAGTTGTAGATTGTGAAATTTTCGAGAGTATAAGGATACATATTTGATTACCCGTGATAGAAATTTTGTTTTTTAAGACGCTATAATTGCAGAAATGGAGGTTGTGGAAATTAGGGTTTTTTGATTGGTTCTAAAACTAGTCTCTAAAAATTGTTTTTGATAGAAGTGTCATATATGAAGCTTGGAAAGTACAACCTTTGTTTCACTAGTTCCTTTTGAAAGAATACATACCATAGTTTTGGGTAAAAATTTAAGAATTAGATCTGAAATATTGGACATGTGGCATTCCATACAAGTTCACTATCTGGAAAGGGTCAAGAATTAAGTTTTGGGAAAGTTACCATAACTTTCACTTGGCACATAAATTTTTTGTCAGGCCTATGGAATTGTAGAGAGGACATATCAGAGTAACATAGACCAATAGTTTAGAGTCCAACGAGATGGAATTTTAAAGATACACCAGGACAAAAGTCAACTGGAAATATAGTCTCAAAATCATGGCTTGAAAATGTATGTAACTTACAATTCACATAACTTTCAATTGAAAGATCTATTTTTGTTGATTCAAAATTTGTGACAAAGAAAAAAAGAGGAGTATTATTATTTTTATCCCACATGGCTAAGGGTTCTCCATAAATTACATCACCAATTATACCTCCAAAATGCTCATCCATGACTCATGAAAAAAATGTCAAGAAACAAAATTGTTCACCTTGGAGAACAACGATGAAGAGGAAATGGAGGCATCTACACAAATGGATGAGGAAGAACTTGTGATTTTTTTTTGTTTTATAAGTCAACCGAGATATTTAATATTACTTCATCAAAAAACTACAAGCAATCCTACCTACAACTAGTCTGCCTGATTGGAAACTAGGCCAGCTGTAGTAGATAACCTTTTTATCCAGTCTATTATGCATCATGTCTACTCCGTTTAGACTACATCCATTAGTAATTGAAATCTTACCTCTATACTTATACGTATAAATATATACCCAATGTCCATAACTAGGGAAACTCATAAGACAACTTACTATTGTCCAAAAAAGATAACTTTCATACTTAAACAATGACCTTCTAAGCATTTACAGACAAATCTTTTCCTACTACAATCACCTAATAAACAAATCTGGGCCCCTTCCGCTCCATAGCGCTAGTCCTTTGTAGAAGTCATATAGACCTTTCGGATCTGGGTTGGTGTTCGCTGGCCATCCGTTGGCATGATATCCATGTCGTGTAGATACTTCATATACAGATTAAACTGTGTTGCCATCTTTTCCTTCTTGCTCTGCTATTTTTTTCAATGTCTACCACCAGTTTCACAATAGTCTCCAAACCACTGACCCGACACTGATCATCCTCTAACATAGTATTAAGATTCGACTTGTCTATGACTCTGGTTTCTTCGTTGTCTAATTCAACCTTTCCAATCAACATTTTGGTATGCCATGCTATATCGAGTGTCTTATGGTAGAGGGTCTCCTGAGTGCGAGTTGTTTTGGTGTCGACAATTTAGTCCACCCCCTGCTCTACTTGGATTTTTGCTTTTCCCTCTCTTTCTGCTTTAATATCCTCCTCCCATTTCTCAAGTGCATGCTTACCTTTCTAAGGGAAATTTCTCTGGTACATCCACACTACATCCCTAACTACATTCTCAATTCTCATCTTTTTACGCGAGATCTCTGGTTGAGAGTCTGCTATCAGGTTCCCTTTCCTAGTAGTGTACTTCATTCAGGCCATGATCCTGTCCTCTTCATTGATTATACCCCCTCATCTTCCTTTACGAGGAGAATTCTCCTAACACTAGTTCTGAACATTTTCAAAACCATTTAGATCTTTTAGATATCCCTGATAGATGGAATTTACCACCACCAAATCTGTTATACAAAAGACTCCCATATGACCGACTCTTTCTGTTAAGGATCCTATTGTTAATGGGACTCTACAGGAGAGACTAATAGGAGGCGTGCCTCCTTGTGCCATTATTCTTGCAATGGTACTCCTCCACCTTATTCTCCTTCTACGTACCATCCGACTAGACATGTTTGGTACTACCACTTCCATTGATAAATTGACCTGCGTTAAACTGTTATGACTTTAAGCTCTCCTAATAGGCTAATGATTACCTCTACACATCATGTACATATACACGATCTGCTTGCGTTTTCCACTTTGTTTCCCTGTCCTTCCATCTGCCCTAAATGCCCTTTCATGTCAGAGCTATAAATTATGTCAAAGTTCCAAGTGGGCGGTTCCCCCCTTTCAACTAGGCCCCGTTCAAGATACATTTTCACCTCATTTCTTCTAGTGTGGTTGTCTTCTTGGCTACGATCACGCCAATATTTTTTCGCTAGTTGTTCACAATCTTCTTTGAGTTGGCCCATTTGAACTTGAGTCCATTCCACGTCAAGCACATTACCTTCCTGATGCACACACTCGTTGGCTTTGTTCCACACTGTAACCTTCTCGCCATTCCTATGATCATAGTTGAGTCGCCTTCCACTGTTACATTGACAATGCCTTCTCTCACTAATATTTCCAGACCTTCCTTCGGGGAATAAAATTCCACAACATTGTTGGTAGTGTTTCCTACACTGGTTGAGTATATACGGACTATTTTTCCTTCACAATCTCGGATCGCTTCTCCAACCCCAACTTTCCTTGGGTTTCCCTTTGATGCACCGTCGAAATTCAATTTCAAGAAACCAACCTGGGGTAGATTCCAAGATATGGCACCACCATGAACCTGTGGTTCTCTTTGAATTGGTAAGCTAATTCTCTGAGTATCTAGTTGCAATATTTGCAATACTTGTTACTCTTGGATTGAGGGATTTTTGGATGATGATTGAACTTTCCTCCTCATGATAGTTTCTCTTAGTTGTTGCTTGACCTTTTCTATCAAAATATTTATTGGGAGGGATTCGTTGCAAAAAAATCTCTTGTTTATTTCCTTTCATATTGCCCATATGAAAAACCCAAGTGTTAAACCCCAACATAAATTTACAATTTCATCAGTTGTATACTGAACCCTCCAGCTCCTCAAGGTTGCTTGGCTATCTCCTCTTACTCTATCGGTCCGTCGATATAGGGCAGCCACCCAGTCCCATAAAACTTTGGACTAATGGAATCCATTGAGTAGATGATTTATTGTCTCCTCATGTTCTTCACATAAGTGTCATCTTGAGGGGCCACAAAAACCCCTTTTAACCATATTTTCCCAGGTTAAAATTTTCTTGTGTAGAACCAACCACATAAAGAGTTTTACCTTTGACAAGTGAGGGAAATTCCAAAGTCCTTCCCAGAGGGGGTCTGGATTTCTCTGATCATGACTCTCTATATAATGTCGAGCCACTTTCAGGGTAAATTCTCCTCCATCTCGTCTACCCCACCAAAGTTGGTCTTCATCCTCTGAACAAAAAATCTTTTGTTTCTGAAGTTCCTCTAGTTATTTCACTTGCATGGAATTTCGATTGGGGTCTTGTGGGAGAATGGGGTCCCAACATCTCCATTTTGAATTTATTTCCCTTTGATCCTAGTATTGATGCACCTTAACTTTTCCTTGTCTATATAATTCCTGCTTTACGCATTCTCTATCCTGGTTTTCCAATATTGGTTCATGTTGCCAGGCATCCTCCCAGAACCAGGTTGTTTGGCCATTTCTTATTTCCCAGAAATAGTGCTCCCGAATCACATTTTTATTCCTCCAGGTCATATTCCAAATATCTGATCCCTCTCTTGTCCTGGTTAAATATATAAGATCTCGAGGGTTAGTTCCGGGGGCATACTTGGATTTCCAAAAAGCTACCCATGGCGCTGAGCTTTCTTTTACCCATATCCACCATAGTTGTGCACCATACACATTATTTGTTATTTTCAGATCTTGCAGTCCTAAACCTCCTTTGCTTTTCAGCCAACATAGTTTTTCCCAAGACACTAAAGCCCATTTCGTTTTGTCCTCTGCTCCTCTCCATAAGAAATTTCTCTGAATATTTCTAGTTCTCTGTAAAATCCCTGTTGGAGCTGGGAAGACTAAAAGTAAATAAGATGGAATCACCTGTAAAACTACCTTAGTGAGAAAAAGTGTTCCTACAAACTTTAAGGCTCAATAAGTTTAGAGCTTAACTCTATCTTGCAGCTTGTTTATCATATTTTCCCTTGTTTCTCTCCTCCCTACTTTATCCGTGAGAGGAACTCCCAAATATTTAACAGGTAAGGTTTTCCTCTCAAAACCCAGGATGTTAGTGAGGTTCCTTTGAATAGAAATATGAGTATTAAAGAAAAATATCATAGATTTGGAATGATTTACCTATGTTCCTGAATCTTCAACGAAATTATCCAATATTTCCTTATAGGATTTCACCTCTTTGACTTTTGGAACTCCATGTAGCATAGTATCATCCACAAATTGGTAATGTGTAGTTGGGGGGATGTCACAATGAGGTTGTAGGACTTTTATTTCTTCCTCTGCGGTTGCTGCTTTAATTGTTCTACTTAATCCTTCCATCATGAGTATGAATAGAAAAGGGGATAAGGGGTCCCCTTGTCTTATTCCCATGGAAGGGTAAAACGACTTAGTTGGGGCTCCATTTACCAGAATTGAGAAGATAGGAGTGGAATCCAATGCCATTACCCATTTTATCCATTGATTACCAAATACATAGGATTCCAATGTTTTTTCCATATAGTGCCAACTCATTTTATCGTAGGATTTAGCAAAGTCCAGTTGTATGATCATACCTGCCTTTTTCAGAATTTTCCAAGAATGGATTATTTTATGGGCATGAATGACATTATCTAAGATTTTCCTGTCTTCGACATATTTTCCCGGCTTCAATATATTTTCTATGACCTTGGATATTATCTTGTAAACCACATTGGAAAGAGATATCAACCTAAATCTATCTAGGGTTCTAGCTTCATTCTGCTTGGGGATCAGAGTAATGAAGTTTGATTTTAAAGCTTTGAGAATAGATAAGGAGTGCCTTGAGTCCTCAACTATGTCATAAATATCTTGTTTTACCACATCCCAGTAGGCTTTGAAGAAATCCATAGTAAATCCATCAGGTCCACGAGCCTTCCCATTAGGCATCTCTTGGACGGCTTGATCTACTTCCTTTGACATAATTGGTTTCCTTAAATCCTGGTTATGTTCCTCTATGACTAGTCTTGGAATGTGTCGCAGAAATCTTTGTATGGCATCTGATCGATCAATTTCGGGTTCTTTAGCTATGTCCTGGAAGTGTTGTACTAGATATTTTTCAATTTCTTTATGAGATTCTATCTCTTTACCTTCCACATCTCTGATTTTCAAAATTCTGTTGTGATTCCTATGGAAAATTGTCGACTTGTGGAAGAAATTTGTGTTTTTCTCCCCTGCCTTTAACCACTGGACTCTAGATTTTTGTCTTCATAAAATTTCCTCTTGAATACACCTTTTCTCCCATTCCTGGTGAAGGTGTTTTTCCTCGGTTTTCTTCTCTTCATTGTAACCATCTTGGATGCAAGATTTCTGTAGATTTTCCATTTGATCCTCTAAATATTTTTTTTGCCTGTAGGATGTTCCCAAACACTTCTTTGTTCCACTGTTTTAGTTTCTTATTCACATGTCTCAGTCTTCCTTGGAGTCTGAACATTTTAGTACCATGTTCTTGGATATCCTCATTCCACCAAATTTTTACTTTCTCCTGGAAGGAGGGGTGGTCCATCCAAAAAATTTCAAATTTGAATGAACGGTTTTTTGGAGTTCCCTGGAAATTTGCTTCTAGTCGTACTGGCCAATGAGCCGATCCCCCCCATGGGAGTATTCTACATTCCAAGTCAATACCTTGCATCATTAAGGATTCAGAGATTAAGAACCTATCTAGCCTTGACGCCACCTGGTGATGCACTGTTCTCTTGTTGTTCCAAGTAAAATTTCCATTACTTGTTTTTATATCTATTAGGATTGCTTTTTCTATAAAAGCAGAGAAGATCTTTGCATCTCTATCTAATCTGCGGATTCACCCTTTTTTCTCTACTAGGGCCAAAATTATGTTGAAATCTCCTGCTAAAACCCAATGGGATCTCATATGTCGATCTATGAGGTTTTATAGAGATGCTATTATATTTTTCTTATAATCTAGGAGTTGATGACCATACACATTGGTAAAGATGATCTTGTCCAGAGTTCCTATTACTTGCAATTCCACTGATAAGTAGAAACTTGTAGCTTCAGTTGTTATCAGGTTAACTCTTTGAGGGTCCCACATGGTAAGAATGCCCCCTGCTGTGTTTTGGCTATCAATATCCAGGTATTGATACTTCTTCCAACTTTTCCTACTTATTTCTGACAAATTATCAATTGTACACTTAGTTTACTGAATAAAACATATTCCTGGTTTTTCTATATTTAACTTGTTTTTAAGAATTCTCTGTTTCCTAAGGCTATTCAAGCCTCTAATATTCCAAGTGATAATATTCAGTTTAACACAGGTGGTGGAGAGGTAGGGAACAACGATTTAATCTTATTGGAGTTTATCAGCAAAACACCCAATTCTTGTAGCATGACACTGTTTGGTTTTCTACCTTTCTTCCTTTTGGTTTGTTTCGATGACAATGGGTGCTGGGTGTCCCCTGATTTAATTCCCAAATTACCTATCTCACCATGCATGTGCTTGGTTCCTCTCATTTTTTCCTCCTCTCTAATTAGAAATAGATACTGCATGAGATCTAGTTGGTCCAGAGGTGTGGTTTGTATTCCTTTCTTTTTCCATTTTTTTAGGATGTTCTGAAGGTAGATACCTTTAGGTTCCACTAATTCTATGAGATCAGGATCCTCGATTCCTACCTCACTGGGTGTCATATATGAATCTCCATCCCATTCATGCATTTGAATATTAACATTAAGGCTTAGATCCAGTGCCGATAGATTGAAATCCTTGTTAGTTCCCTAATCTGGTTGCTCCCCCATCGTCATGTTTGCTTCTTTTCTGTTGATCTTTGTCTCCCCTTGCTTCTCCTGATTTTTATCTCCTTATTGGGTGAGAGTCTCTGCCAAGCTTCTAAATATATTTTTAGTTTCTGGTATGACGGAGGGGGGTGTTTTATTTTTTCTCCTATTCCCTCTACCCCTATAATTTGGTCGAACAAAACCTTCTTCGTCTTGTTGTTGTTTTCCTTTTGATTGTTTGTTTAATTTATTTAAGGGGCACTCTTTGTAGAGATGCCTTTGTTCATGACATATTCTACATTAGAACGATATCTGCTCATAATCAATGCTTTGTATCCATTCCTCATCCCTAAATTCCAGGCAAATTTCTTCTAGTAGCACTCTCGATACATCCAATATTGATACAAATTCTTGCAAACGAGGTATATTTTCCTTTTAAGGTTGCGTCCGAGGCCTTTAAAAAATTTCCCAGTTTACTCCCAATCGCTTCAAATGTGGATGAAAGACAATAATCTAACGACAAAGAATAAATCTTGATCTATACTGGAACATAAGTAAAGGTTTCCTTCTTTGGTGAGAATTTTCCCTTCCAGGGTCTCATATAGAGACCAACAGAGGCATGGAAATAAAGGGCCCTCCTTCAAAAACCCTATCTCTATCCTATAGATTCATAAAAACTGTTGTGAAAAATCCTTTTTACCCCAGATGCAGGTCCACCTCCCTGCATGGCATCCAATGGTATTTGATCCAACTTCTTAAGGCTCTCTCTATTGGCCATAGGCCCATAAACTTGCAGATCAAGGCATACACTCGCATGTGATCCCTAAATTCTTGGGTTTGCGTGTCTTCGATAACAACTTTTGGGATCACTGTCATTTTTGGCTTGCATGTAGTGTTCCCTCCTGATCCCATTGGTTGAAGAGGTGGGTTTGCCTTTTTTCTTTGATTCTTGCTATCTTTTTCTTCGATCTATCCTTTTTTCTTTTGTATGTCATTCCCGCTCATGCTTGATATAGAACCCAATGCACCAAAGTTTGGGACCCTGAAACCTCGAACCCATGGACCCTTCCCTAAGCCCACCAATACGTTCCAATAGGAGGCAACCCCTCTCCCTCCCCCTCCGTTCGTCATGCAGGTCTCTTTCGTTAACCATAATTGAAATTTCAGAGATCAACCGCTCTCGCTCCTATCAACTTGTGTACTTAAAATAGTAGGAAAATGATGTAGAAATTCTACACAACAATGAAAGGTATGAAATATCTGTTCATGAATTGGCATGCTTGTCATCACCTTAGACCCTTAATATTTTAGGACACATTAATAAGAAAAAGGCCAGATATCATTTTTGGGATTAACTGTGTAGTGCAAGTCATTAATTTATGACCCATATCCATGAGTATTAGTCGGAACTGACCAATAATTTTCATGATTTGAATAGTCCACTTAGCACTCATTGCATCAGGTGATGCGCACAGGGGTGAAGAAAATGGGATTGAAACCAACAAAATGAATTGCATAACATCGATCATCACTTTTGGGGCTTGCACCCAGTAACCAGGACTTCTGAGGTGGTTACCCATCAATAGTGCTTATTGACTCAAGTAATACCCATAACTTCATTGATAAAATATTAGTAGAGTGCCTCAACTGTTTTTTGTATTTGGTGACAAATTTTTAAGTTTTGGTTGCAAATGAGGGGAGTATTGATTGTGTAGGAAAATGCCACAACATTAAACTGAGTATGTGAGAATATAACTTAGAAAAACCAATGTATTTCATTCCCATTGGAGGAGTAGATGTTGTTCTGGGGATTCAATAGTTGATAACATTAGATACAGTTTCTACAAACTATAATAAATTATTCATGAGATTTGAATTGGAAGGAATTCAATATGAACTAAAAGTGTTAAATTTTGCACCTTCTCAGGTCATCAACTCTCATAGAATGGAAAAGCTCCTAGAAAAGGATATCAGAGGATTTGTGGTTAGACTTTTGTTGATGTTTATATTTTTCAAGATCCAAACAACAACCTCATGAGGATATCAAACCCCCTTCATTTTTATAGAGGTGGTACTCCTCTTTGGTTGAAATATTTATCTTGATGTTTGAAATATTGAAATAAGGGGTACTTTAAGCAAACCAGAATCTTTATCATTCAACAAAATATAAAATAATGTTGATTAAAAGATAAAATATTCACAAAATCATTCCTGAGAAGAGGACCATGAATCTTCAAAGACTAAAATACATAATGTGTAGAATATTGTACAAAAATAAATAACAACTACATGAAAACTAATATAATTCTCACATCCATCACATTATCATAATTTTGATCACATTGCTAGCGGGAAAATCCCCCCTTTAAATACACCAGGGTTTAAGATGTAGACAGAGCGAATGACAGTCTAAAAGTCAATCTATTTTCTTCTCTACCCCAAACATACCAAAAAAAATGAAAAGGAAGCAATAAGAGAGAAGATCAACAACTGTGCCTTTTATCCCACGTCTGGTGATGATCTCCTCAAGCTCTGTAGTTCCAACGACTACACGTCTCCTCCCAAGGCTATCCTGCATCCAAAAATAGGAAAAAAAGGACTACAAGCATGCTATTCTATTCATGAGTTAGGGTTAGATATCAAATGCTAAGTATAAAACTACACAAAAAATCATCATTTGGGACAGGGAAAAGAGATTCTTTTATTCATCAAACAAAGACTGAAACTTACAATCTATGTCGACCACCATTTCGTGAACCTAGTCTAGGCTCCTCTTTACAATGATTCAAGTGAACCTTCAATAGGCCTATCTTCTCAATATTTTGATCACCTCAAGGGAAGGGAATGGATTGAATGGAGGAAGAAAAGGTTGATGAGGGAATGTTGAGGAAATATCTTACAAAAGGTAGCAAAAGCTTGGGCAAGGAGGGGAAGTGAAATTGGGCAGAGTTTCACTGTTCTTATGCGTGGATGTGAAATGAGACCCCAACACCTCCTTTTATATGAAAAAAATAAGGTTATTTGGTTGGGTGATGGGCCATAGCAGGTGAATTGGTTGGAAAACCTCCAATAGCTCGTGAATTTCAACGAATTCCTTACAAATTTTTATATTTTAACTTTTGCAAGCATATGCGGGTTGTTTAGTGTGCAAAAAGTGTATGCACGCGGGTTGTAGTGCTTCAAAAAGAGTATGTATGCAGACTGTAATGGTGCAAGGCGCGTATATGCCCTAAAAAATGGTTTTTTAAGAAGAGCTCCTCAACAGTGCTTTGGAAAAATATGGAAGTAAGAGGGCCAAGGCCATGTATGCATGGATAGGGAATTTTAGGGCTATAACATATGCCCCCTAATGTGTGAGGTCAGAAGATAAATTGATGGCCTAAATATATTACAATATCTTCACCAACATACGATATCAAGTGAGCCAGGGACCAGAGTTCGGGAGGTGCCATCTGCAAAACAACAATTATCTCTCTGAGGCGGGAATACCATGCTCGGGATGAACTGAATCATGGCTGCCAATCAAATACACTACATATTGATGTCATATAACTATATAAAGTGTAGCCGTGAGCAATACACAACGGATCTACATCTCAAAATCAGTCGAAGATATACAAGTATAGTATTAATCTTCAATAGGCTAATGATGCCTGATGGATTTAGATGAGGTTTTCATAGCTCGAGCAACATCTTCAAGATCTTCAAAACTCAGGTAGGAGTACAATGGGAGTGTATAAATCACTACTTTGAGGTCTTCGACAACTCGTTGGGAAAAGACACGAGGATATCGATGGAGAGTACCAACTCATATAAAAATGGAATACCACAGTTTGATGGACATAAGTATGATTTTTGGAGCATAAGGATGAGGACATATATACAGGCACAAGGATTTCAAGTTTGGAAATCAATTGTAGATGGATACACAACACCAACAGTTCCACCAACAAATGACAAAGCAGTAAAACTCGGTGAGAATAATTCCAAAGCCACAGATTCACTTTTGAATGGTCTCAGTGATAAGATATTCACCAAAGTTGCACACTGTAATTCCACTAAAGATATTTGGGACAAGCTTCAAAATATTTATGAAGGAGATACAAAAGTCAAAGCAGCAAAGATTTAGACTTACATAAGTCAGTTTGAACAACTAAAAATGAAGGAAGATGAAGATATCGTAGCCTACTTATTACAAGTCGATGAAATAGTGAATGCAATCATAGGATTGGGAGAAGAAATTGAAGAATTTGTAATTGTTCAAAAGATACTAAGATATCTTCCTATGAGATTAAATCCTAAGATATCAACACTAGAAGAAAGATCGTATCTAGACTCAATAAGCATGGATGAACTACATGGAATCTTCACAGCATATGAAATGAGAACTGAGTAGGAAAATCCAGATGTAAAAGAAGCAGCCTTCAAGGCATCCAAAAGATCAAAGCAAAAGAAAAAGGAACATGAAGAATA
>SNQJ01S0024035.1:0-63312 GCA_010110895.2 Picea sitchensis
AAGGTGCAAAAATGGATGAACTCCAAAGTGGTCCCCTTATGGTGAAAGCCCTCATGGGAAGACGCTTTATAGATTGAGTTATCCTAGGAGAATGATTGGAGGACCCATGCCTATATGTGGAATAATGAGATGAAGATCAATGAAGTTGTTGGTGAAACTATCCTAGATGGATAGTGCTTGTCATTCCATTTCCGGTGGTATGTGGGATGTCACATAACTCCTCACGGTTTGAGAGTTATGGCCTTATGAAGTTGGAGGACCCCCATATGATGGCTTGAAGCCCCAAAAGGTCAAAGAAGTCAAATTGTTTGAAAAGAAGAAATAATTATTTAAATAATAAAGTAAAGTGACAAAATCAAGAAAGATTATTTAAATGATAAAATGAAGTGACAAAATCAAGAAGAAATATTTAAATGATAAAGTATTGGAGAACTTTCTATTCATGGAAAGTGGTTAACCCTAAAATAAGAAAAATAGGTTAAGTGACCTAGAAATGGGTTAAGTAACCTAAAAATGGGTTAAGTGACCTAGAAGATGAAAGTATAAATAAGAAGCTAGGATCTCTTGTAAAATGTACATTTGGAAGAATCCTTTTTGTGTATCTATGGAGAGCTTCTTGTGAATATCTTGTGGAGTATTGATGGAGATATTCTTGTGAGAGCATACTATTGGTGTGGATATCTTGAGAATGATTGGAGATCTATTCTGAGGAAGAGAACGAGAGGAGGATCTCATGGACACATCAAAGTTTCAGAAATGTTGGAGATCTTGATGACAAAAGTCTCAGATTCATAGAAAACCCTATTTTCTGATGTCCATGCGGGTTGTTTGTGTATAGGGTGAATGTACACATGGAATGGATGTGTATAGGGTGAGTGTACATGTGGGCTGACTGTGTACAGGGAGCATGGAGTGGATAAAATCATGGGAATTTTTGTTTGAGCTGGTGCCAAGCTCTTGGATGATGAGGCAGGTTCCAGATCTGCATTCTATGGCCTCAGATCTATCACTGAGACATTGGTATGGTTACATTATTATCTTGATGGATACTATTGTTTGATGTGTTGTGAATGCTTAGGGAATTCTTGGTATGGCTTCTATGATGTGGCTCAGTTTGGTTGATGTGGTTGATGGAGTGAGCAACACTCTTGTGATTCAGTAGTAACATGATTGCTATGGTGTACTAGTTATTTATACATGATTGAGATACCATTCATATTGATTTGTTGAGGAGCATGAGCAAGCTATTGGAGAGCTTGGATGTGTTGTGACTAGCTGTGGGTCAGTTTAGACAGTGGAAGACATAAGAGAAAGTGATTGCAGGTTGCATAGGATCTGAGCATGTGAAGAAAATCAAAACCCTAGTTGCTTAGAAGCATACACTTGTTTCATTATACACTGGCCGCGTTCACACGCGGGCTGTAGTGAGACAGGGCGTGTGCACACGCAAGCTGCACTACTGATAGGTCACATACCTGTTGACAGATTGATATATGTTGAGGATTGTTGCCTCATCTCAGTTGGTGCCGAGGGTGTAAGCTGAGTCTTGCATTATAGAGCAGGTGCTCTTACAGAGTTGTACTCTATTCAGTTGTTGTTGATAAACCCCAAGGATTGTAGTCCGTAATAAAAATAAAATTATACATACATCTTGTGTTGTTTGTGTTCATTGTGGTGATGACTTGTTGATGATATATTGCTGATATATGGTGTTGATATGTGCTCACATCTAACTGGTTATAAATGACAACAATGGGTAATGAATAACTGTTGAATGCTAATTGATGAGTTTTTGTGCAAGAGGGAAGTTTTGGGAAAAAGAGCCCCACACTCATTGACACCCCCTCTAAGTGTGGTAGGTGTGTCCAACATCATCCACTCCAGTGAAACCATTCGATGAATCTTAGAAGACAGAGAGATGAAATATCCCTATGGTGATGTTTTGTTTTAATTAGCTTTCATTTTTGATAATTATTTTTAGTTAATGATTTGTTATAAATAAGAGGATCGCCCTTTTAGACGAGGTCGATAGTTTTTGAAAAGACCCTCATTTTTGGAATCGTAAATAACTATTTTGGAACTACGTTAATTGAGAAGTCATGTTTAGGACCAGAGACAAATTTCTGTTTTACATCAAAGTTGTGTGTGCTTAGATCATAAGGAGGAATTACTTCTGATTTTATCTCATGAATGGATGCTGTAATGAGTAAGAGTTTCTAAATCTTTTGATAAGTTAGCTGATTCAATATTTTTATAGTTATTATCTCTAATTATGGAAAGAAAATTGTTGTGTTAATATGTGATTAGTGATTAGAGCTAAGGAAACTAATTTTCTTGCCATCATTTAATTGCATGTATTTTTGTTTCGATAATTGTATCTCAGTCAATAATTGAAATACCAGCAAGTTGATGTATTAGTTCTAGGCTTGTTGTAGGTGTGAAAATATTTGTCTTCATGCTTGAGCACGAGGGTTATCCTAATCTCATCATTCTTTAGTAGTTAAGTTTTCCCACTTTTCTTTTACCCAGCTAGTTTATAATAGCACCTATCTTTTATCAAACCCACCTATAAGAGAAAATACAAAAAATAGAACGTTCAAACTGAAGTAGGATTTTTCACGAGAAGATATCTTGTAAATCACTACGTAAATCCCATCGATTAATTGGTCGGATCACAAGATCTGGAGAACCATTCCACTATCAAACGCCACAGAGTCTAATTGGGCCTCGGTGGCGGGTTTGGTTCCTACTGTTGAGTCAAAGGGATTTAGGACCCCTTCACAGAATTGGCACTAGAAGGAGGGCCTGAAGAATGAATGGCTAATAATATTTTTGATATAATATTTCACACAACTTGTAGATTCAAAACAACCCACATGCATGGCTAGTCATTCTCAATAGAACCCACATACACTGCGTACTCTTGAAACAAGTAACTCACCCCAACAAGAGGAAGAAAATTTATTCCCTGAAATACCTTACGCTCTTCCCCATGAGGAGTTAAACCATTTCAGAAGAATCACAAGAGCTTACACCCGACAAATTGGAGCACTACCCTTAGCTCTGTTACTTCCTCGTAGAAAACAAGTAAGCATACTAGTGGTCGACACCCCTGACCAGGTTTTTTTTCACACGATATAAGACTTGATAGATTTAGCCCTCATCGAGATCGAACATCCACTCAATCTAATCCCTAAAACACTAGCTGGTAACTTCTCTGAGCCCGAAGATATTTTTGACGAGGAAGGTTTTAACTCAGAACGCTCAGTTTCAGAGTTGGACGACATGGAAGATAACAATGACCATAGTGAAGAAAGGGTAAACCCACCTCAAAATAATCAACTGTGGTTGGAAAGAGATGCTCTGGCAATCCTTGGATGAGTACATAACCTTCCTTGACATCCAGAAAAGTTACTCCCTAAATTTGACCCTGAAACCTCAAGATTGCCTAAAGACCATATCAAAAAATTTATACTAGCTATTAGGCTAATGAATGTCCAACATTAAGACGTAGTATGCAAGATTTTCCCCTATACTTTTGAGAATTCAAACCTCCACATGGTATTTTAACTTGCCTGTATGGTCCATAACTAGTTGGATGAAGTTTCAAAAGGATTTTCTAGATAAATTTGCAGAAGAAACCACTACGGGAGCTTTGATGGATGAGTTGTTTTCCGCCACTGTTACAGGAAAATGCCCCTGTAGATAGGTGAATTCCCTCTTGGATCTTGGACTTATAAGACCAAGACAGAAAGGTGCTAACTTTGATCACTGATATCCCTTTAAACCTAGCTAAGCTAATCTATAGAGAAGAGGAATATGTCCCTTTTACGATGTTTGTCCTTGCCCAGTCCAAGTTGAACTCAGATCCTCCAACTCTTCAACAAGTCCTGCAATCCAATCAAAGACAAAGCATGCTTCCTATTCTACCATGATTAGTTTGAAACTAGATCTATCCATTAAATACAAGTTCATGTAGGTATACACGATCTTGAAGGAAACAAGCCAAGCACATGTATTAATGAAAACAAAGGAAATTTCTTATAACTGTAGATGCAAATGCAATAGCCTCACCAAGCTCTCCTTGTCCAAACCCTTGCTCAAATGATCCACAAACAAAATGACTATGCTTCACTAATTATCTCCCTTATGAGATCATAAGTTTGATGCCTTCAATGTCCCCTCTACCTTATGAGATCATAAGTTAGGTATTTCTCAATTTCTCCATATCCTTCACCATGAGAAGGCCTCTTTATATAATATCGGAGAGGCCTAACCACCTTATAGATTATTGGGATAGGTTGAGGATCTTTCTCCATCAGTTGTGGATCCTCCCTAAGATCCAACCTTGACCTCATATTCGAATCCATCTAATTTCAGAGATAAGGGGGATCTTCCCCTGATTTTATCAACAACATAACACTCCCCCATAATGGTGCACAGAGCGCTACAATGCTCCCTCAAAGGAGGGAAAGGAGCGCTAGTAGTCCCTGCTAGTGGGTAGGGGAGAGATGCCCAATATTTCCTCAAAAAATCCCAGCGCTCCCCCAGAATGGTGCACAATGTGCTACAACACTCCCCCAAAGGAGGGAAAGGAGCGCTAACACTCCCTGCTAGTGGGTAGGGGAGTGCTACCCTTCAAAATTCATTTTTAAGTGGTCTTCCTCAAGAAAAAGGCTTTGTACTCTTTGTCAAATGATTTATCCTTCTTTAACTAGTCTCTAAGGATGTCTTCAAGTGTTCCTTGTGATGTCGTTCGAGACGCGACACAAGCAAGATAATTGTATGATGTCTGCGACACTAGTGACACTTGTGGCAAAAATGCGACACTTGCAACACTTTTAATGACGACAATAGGTCATCATTGAAGTGAGTAATTTTTATGTGTAAAATATTCCCCCCCAAAGTGCGAAGTTAGAAGACGGAAACTGATGACTGAAGTACTTTGTAGACTTTTTTGAGCAACGGTATTGACTCAGAGAACCTGGCAGAAGATGCACATAACCATCAAAAAAATATTATGATATGTTTCAAACCCAAGGAAGGCATACCTATGCTTGGGTGATAAATACTTGCAAGGTATGGCCGTCATAAGATACATTGCGGATCCATAATTTTATTAAAAAAAAGGTGTAGCCACCAAAGATACAATGTGGATCTATACTTCCATGAAATGAACTGATCGTAGCCATGAAAAATACACAGTGGATCTACGAGACGACAAGACATAGCCATATACCAATACGAAGTGGATCTATGTGACAATATATGTGTCAATATTCAAGAGAAACTCCATCACAACCTGGACAAAGTACATATCAGAGTGATCACTCAACCAAAGGTCTTCTTACCGATCTTGATGCAGTACAAATCTAACCATGTGAGTAGATGTCCTGATGTCGAACAAGGAAGAAACCAGTTGATTACCGGTCATTGAGGTAAACCGTTAAAAAGTGTGAGGGAAATCACCATTGTTGTCAATGATTCCCAAGGTACCCTAGTACATTCCAACGAATGTGAATAGATGAGCTGAAGTCGAACATCTGTGGAATCATCCGATCATAGATCAATGATGTAAACCAACTGTTGGAAGTGAGGAGGACTGCCATTGAGGCATGCAAGTCCCAAGGTACTAACTGGTTTCTAAGTCTAATTCCCAGATAATTTGCTAAAGTTGATAGGAGAGACTCATCGAAGGAGGGCCTTGATGTATCCCCCATCAATGACATGAAACTAACACAGAGATGTAAAGTGGTGAATCAGATGAGAACCGACTGACATGGGTGTTGAAACAAGAAATTTGTGATGGTTGAGTCTCGAGGTAGATACTTCCCTTGAACACTGAGGCACAATAGCATAAACATGACATGGACCAAAACATGACAATGCAGTGGATACTGTGACTTTTGTCAGGTGACCCAAAGGAGTAAAAAAAAACAAAGGATTAGTTCAGTGCAGAGGTTCAACGGATTAAAATGTATGCAAATACAAAGTGTCATGTTCAAGGATGACTGTAAGAGTGACTGGTGATGTTTTCAAAAACTGCTTGGCTTTTTTCCTTCAAATTTCCCCCCCATCCAGATAGACAAGTACCTCTTTCTAATTTAATGATCTCGAGGAGGGTAACACATGCTCTATATAACTCACCTTCGATAAGTCCCTCTTCCTTTGTTTAATGAACTAGAAGAAGTAAGTGTTTGGTCCTGTATGGGCCCTTCAATGTATATTTTTTTAACGAGTCTAGAGAAGGTAAAGTTGGTGATTTTTCGTGTTTAGAGAGTCTGAAAAGAACTTAAAGACGAATCCAGTGTTGTCCTTTTTCGTAATTTTAGTCTCGCGAGGCCGAAAAAGAGATAAATTATCACTCAAAAGACGCCCTTTCAAAACTTTTAATGGGTGGGAAACAAAGCAAGATCATTCGACAATCTTTTCATATTTAGAGAGTATGAAAAGAGCTTAAAGACGACTCCAGAGGGTTCATTTTTCATGTATCCATGCGAGTCCAAAAAAAGATAAAATTTTACTCGGTTACATCCTCATGTATTTACGAGCACGAGAAAGAACAAAGACTAAGCTCAGTAACTTATTCTTATGTATTTACGAGCATGAGAAAGAAAAAAGACTAAGCTCATTATTGATTTCATTTTTACACAAGCTTGAAACAAAATTAAACTGTGCTTGTAAATTCCCAACGTAATTTCCAAAGGTTGGGATACCCATGGATGGTTGGTACTCTGCACCCAGCTTGAAAATCTAGCGGCATAACTCCAGAATGAAAATCAAAGGTTGGAGACATGACCCCCAAGATTCAATTCATTCATCAAATTTGAGGTTGTCACCAATTTCTGTACACAGTGGATCTACGAGACGACAAGACATAGCCACAGACCAATACAAAGTGGATCTATGTTACAGTATATGTGTCAATATTCAAGAGAAACTCCGTCACAACCTAGGCAAAGTACATATCAGAGTGATCACTCAACCCATGGTCTTCTTACCAATATTGATGTAGTATGAATATAACCATGTGAATAGATGTACTAATGTCGAACATGGCATAAACCACTTGATTACTGGTCAATGAGGTAAACCATTAACAAGTGCGAGAGAAATCACCATTGATGTCAATTATTCCCAAGGTACCCTAGTACATTCCAGCGAATGTGAATAGATGAGATGAAGTTGAACATCCATGGAATCATTCGATCAGAGGTCAATGATGTAAACCAACTGTCAGAAGCGAGGAGGCTTGCCATTGAGGCATGTAGGTCCCAAGGTACTAACTGGTTTCTAAGTATAATTCCCGGATAATGTGTTGAAGTCAATAGGAACAGACTCTTCGAAGGAGGGCGACACAAAAATGACACAGAGATGTAAATTGGTGGATCAAATGAACATGGACTGACATGGGTATTGAAACATGAAATTTGTGATGGTTGACTCTCGAGGAAGATACTTCCCTTGAACACTGAGGCACAACAACAGAAACACGACATGGACCAAAACATGATAATGTAGTGGATACTGTAACTTTTGTCGAGTGACCCAAAGGATTAAAGAAACTCAAAGGATTGGTTTAGTGCAAAGGTTCAACGGATTAAAATGTATGCAAAGACAAAGTGTCATGTTCAAGGGCGACCGTAAGAGTGACTTGTGATGTTTTCAAAAACTGCTTGGCTTGCTTCCTTCAAATTTTTCCCCCATCCAGATAGACGAGTACCTCTTTTTAATTTAATGAGCTCAAGGAGGGTAACACATGATGGATATAACTCACCTCCGGTAAGTCCCTCTTCCTTTTTTTAATTAACTGGAAGAAGAAAGGGTTCAATCCTTTATAGGCCCTTCAATGTATATTTTTTTAATGAGTCCAGAGAAGGTAAAATCGATGGTTTTTCATGTTTAGAGAGTCTGAAAAAAACTTAAAGATGACTCCAATGTTGTCCTTTTTCATAATGTTAGTCTTGTGAGGCCGAAAAATAGATAAAAGTTTACTCGGTTGCGTTCTCATGTTTTCTAGAGCATGAGAAAGAACAAAGACTAAGCTCGGTATTGGTTTCATTTTTACACAAGCTTGAAAAAAAATTAAATTATGCTTGTAAATTCTCAACATAATCTCCAAAGTTTGGGATACCCATGGATGGTTTGTATTCTGCCCCTATCTTGAAAAGATAGCGGCATAATTCCAGAATGATAATCAAAGGCTGGAGACATGGCCCCCCAAGATTCAATTCATTCATCGACTTTGAGGTTGTCACCAATTTCTGTACTAGATGGAGAAACAAGATACAGGTGGATGGAATGAAGGTTCAAATACGATACCTAACGAAAGACTCGACTCAATATCTATGAGATCTAATGAAAGACTTTACCTGACAGGAGAGGTGACTGTTTCATTTTTTAATGAGCTTGACACAGGAAAAGAACTATGCTCAAAGCTCCAGGTTTAGTCCTTAGATTTCTATTTCATTTTTTAATGAGCTTGCCACATAAAAGAAAAACTATGCTCACGACCTCTGTTTCATTTTTTAACGAGCTTGCCAAAGAGAAGAAAATTTTTGCTCGTGGACTCTTATTTATCATGTCTTCCAAGAGGATAATGCTCTTTAAGGAAACCATGTCAAGGGACAAAACTTGATCATGGATTCCAAGAGAGATTCACTAGATGGAAGAACAATGCTCTGGAAGGAACACATGTCGAGGGTCGTGTCAGGGGTAAGGATATCATGCTCTAAAGACCTTGCCGAAGAGATCACCATGTCAATTGCTGGATCTAAGTCATCTTCATCGGAAGTTGAAGGCATGAGAGATAACGCCACATAATTGACCTGTGGTAGGGGCGATACTGTTTGCATATAAGAAATGTTTAGGGAGGTCATTGGGTTGGTAATCAAGTTAGGACCAATGCATGAAAGTTGATCAATAGTCACCATTCTTCCATCGTGCAGGAAAGATATCACACGAAAAAGAGTGGACACAATAGCTTTCATGGCATAGACATAATCTCTCCCAAGGAGTAAATCGAAATCCAAGGGGTCATGGATTACCATAACATCAATAAAGGCAATTTTCCCTCCCAAAGTTACACGAAACTGGGGAAGGATCCCTAAAGGGTGACTGGTTCTTCTGTTAAAAGTGAACAGACTATGGGTAACCGACACAAGCTGAGGATAACCCAAAGCTTGCCAACCAATAGAGGACAAAATACTAATGGATGAACCTTCATCTATCAATTCATGAGGAATCTCCCCACCACAAACCTGTAATGTAATATTGAAAGGAATGTGAGAGGGAAGACAAGGTCCAATTAGCACACCACAATAAAAAAGGATGGCCTCATTACTTGGAGGGGGTTTCATGGGAGAAGGAGGAATTCCCCCCAACACATTAGATTCTATATCAATGAGAAAAATGTGGGAAAAATTAGGTTTACTCTCTAGCATGAGAGTAGGATCTATTGATAATGACATCAAATCAACCACTTGGGTTTTAGTCTCCAAGGGGAGAATGGGGTTGACAGGTGGAAATAGATTGACCGCTTGGGTTTCACTTTCTAACGGGAGAGTGAGATCGACCAAATATGGGATCGGATCAACCACTTTTTCAACTGGTTCAACTAAGGACGTGACCAGATTGATGACATGATCAATTGGATTGATCGGGGATGGAACTAGATTGACCATTCCATCAACTAACGATGGGTTGGGGGAAATATTACGATAACTAGTTGGTAGTTGAAGCTTTTCCAAAAGAGAAGAAGCCTCATCCATACGAGGACAAAGGTGAGAATAATGATCACCTTCGCATAACATACAAGGAAATTTGACAGTTGTCTTCTTCTTACCAACCTTAACGTCACTAGTTGACGGGGCGTCACCAACATGTCTAGAAAATCCCCCTGCGGATAGGTGAATTCCCTCTTGGATCCTAGACTTCTAAGACCAAGACATAAAGGTACTAACTTTGATCACTGACATTCCTTTAAACCTAGCTAAGATAATCTATAGAGAAGAGGAATAAGATGTACCTTTTTACGGTGTTTGTCTTTGCCCAGTCCAAGTTGAACTCTGATCCTCCAACTCTTCAACAAGTCCGACAATCCAATCAAAGACAAAGCATGCTTCCTATTCTACCATGATTAGTTTGAAACTAGATCTATCCATTAAAGAAAATCTCATGTAGGTATACGCGATCTTGAAGGAAACATGGCAAGAACATGTATTAATGAAAACAAAGAAAAGTGCTTACAACTGTAAATGCAGATGCAACAACCTCACCAAGATCTCCTTGTCCAACCCCTTGCTAAAATGATCCACAAACAAAATGACTATGATTCAATGATTATATCCCTTATGATATCATAATTTTGATTCCTTCAATGTCCCCTCTTCCTTATGAGATCATAAGTTAGGTATTTCTGAATTTCTCCATCTCCTTCACCATGTCAAAGTCCTCCTTATATAAGCTTGGAGAGGCCTAACCACCTTAGAGATTCTTGGGATAGGTTGAGAATATTTCTCCATTAGTTGTGCATCCTCCCTAATATCCATCTTTGACCTCAGATTCGAATCCAAATAATTTTAGAGATAAGGGGGATCTTCCCTTGATTTTTTCAACAACATAACACTCCCCTAGAATGGTGCACAGAGAACTACAATGCTCCCCCAAAGGAGGGAAAGGAGTGTTAGAACTCCCTACTAGTGGGTAGGGGATCTCTTCCCAAGATTTACTAAAAAAAACCAACACTCCCCCAGAATGGTGCACATAGTGCTACAACACTCCCCCAAAGGAGGGAAAGGAGCACTAGCACTCCCTGCTAGTGGGTAGGGGAGCGTTGACCTTAAAAATTCATTTTTAAGTGGTCTTTCTCAAGGAAAAGGCTTTGTACTCTTTGTAAAATCATTTCTCCTTCTTTAACTAGTCTCTGAGGATGTCTTCAAGTGTTCCTTGTGATGTCATTTGAGACACGACATAGGCAAGATGACTGTATGATGTCTGCGACACTTGCGACACTTGTGGCCAAAATGTGACACTTGAGACACTTGTAATGATGACAATAGGTCATCATTGAAGTGAGTAATTTTGATGTGTAACAACCACCATGAGTTCAAAGGAGAAGGTTAAAGACTTCAATCAATGATTCACCACTATCCTAAACAAATTTCAACCCGAATTTAAACCCACTCAGGAGTTGCAAATCGAAGTATACGCTAATTCTCTTCCTGCTTCCATTTCCATGTTTGTGAAGAGGGATGCCAAAACAAACTTAGTTGAGAATTTTGAGGAAGCCAAAACAATAGAATTCCAAATGAAGGGATGTAAATAAGGCCAGGTCATTAGTTAATAAGGAAGTTCAACCTCCACCTAGGAGAGGACTCTTGTTGACCAGACCCCTAGGGAAACAAACATAATAAGGTCTCAAAAAAGAAAGTGGAGATACAAAAGGCCTAAAACGAATGATAAATAAGTTTTCAAATGAAATCATAGATATGAAAAGAAGTGCAGGGGAAACAAACCAAGGTCAAAGGCCCTATAATCCCTTTTTTAAAAGAAATCCACTGTTCAAAGAAATTGAACCTCCCCTAGCCAACTTAAACATCGATTTGGGAAATGGGGCATACGACTCTTTCTGTACCTATCACCAAGAGAAAAATTCTAAAAGAGACTGTCCATATTAAGTTCATGCCATGAATTTGATGGCCAACTAGTTCCTAGACAAAGTTTCCCTTACCGAACAATCAAGCGGCTCAACTACGAATATTGTTGATCAGGAAGAAGTCGACCCACCGGAAGAAACAACCATGCTGCTATGGGACCCTGACCTACCGATTCTTTTCGATGACCTATTTGAGGTTCAAGAACCACCCACATAGGTCTTGGCTGTGAAAATGCGAAGTAGGGGTCATCCTATCATAAACAAACTTAACGTAGCACAAACTTCGAGAGGAAAACAAACGTTCGATCAACCAAAATAATCTATTGTCTCCCAAATAAATACTATAAACATACATACACGAGAGTTTCCCAAGCTAGACTACAACATAGTATAAGATGTAAAAAAATTGAAGGCAAATATATCGATCATGGACATGTGTAGAATTCCCCAACAAAAGGACTTTCCATTAAAAGCTTTGAAGTCAGTAGACAATCCTATAACACACACTGACCAAGGATAAAATCCAGCGCTCTCATATCTAATAAATAAGCCAACTGTAAATGCTTGCTCTGAGGATAAAAAGGGAAAGCCTTTTGTCCCACCGTTCCTCTTGACATTTGATGTCTTCAACAAAAACCACCATAATTGTTTGGTTGACTCAAGGGCATCCTCTAATGTTATGCCATTATCTATATGCAAGAAATTAAACACAATCCCTCTCAAAAGTGATAAACATGTGATACAACTAGACAAAACCGAGGTGAAAGTTATGGGAGAACTCAAGGATGTCATGATCAGGATGGTGACACACCCAAAATTTGTTCAAGTGATTGACATCATTGTAGTAGATATCCCCAAAGCTTATGGATTTCTACTTAGTCGAGATTGGTTCAAGAAGTTAAACATATACTTTAGCATAGACTGGGCTCACCTTTTGTTGCCATTAAAGGGACACACAAATATGATCAAGATTGATAGGTAAAGATATCTAAAACATATTGTCACCGACCTAGAATCCCTCAACAAACCCTCTTCGGAAGATTTCCCTGTGATAGGAAATTATTCATGCGACTTCGATTTTTAGAATTTCTCCCCTCTCTCATCTAATGCCCCTCTTACTCAAAACTCCGAAATGCCTTTTCAAGAAAAAATTTCAACGATGGTAGAAGAAATCCCCTTCTTTCAAGAACCTCTGTTAAAAACCATGGAGCAGATAGGAGGAAAGGAGGAAAGTGGTAGGAAAAAAGAAAATAATGGTTTTCTCTCACAAGTTTGGACCTTGTACTTTTATGGGTCTAAGAGCCAAGAAGGATCATGAGCGGGGTGTATCCTCATTGATCCCAAAGGTAAACACAATTTCTTTTCCTGTAGACTAGAATTTGAATGCACAAGAAACACCTCTGAGTATGAAGCTCTAGTACAAGGGCTAAAGAAATCCATAGAATTGAACGTTAAATAACTAAAGGTTTTCAGAGACTCTAAAATCATCGTTAGACAAGTAAGGAACACTGTACACTGCAACTCTCCCCACCTGAGGAATTATCAACAAGAAGTGCATAGACTAATATAACATTTTGAAGCCTTCAACATTACAATGATCCCTAGAACAAAGAACACTCTTGCTGATTCCATGGCCACCACTTCCTCAAGGATATCCCCTTTAGAAGACTACAAAGCCTTTAGATTCATTGTGGAGATACTCTACAAACCGTTGGTGCCCAACAATAATTCTAATTGGAAGACCTTTGATGGAGATGAACAGATAATCAATTTTTCTTAACCAATGAGGAAAATTTCAAATATTTGGCTATTTATGATGAAATATTTCAAGAACAACTAGCAAAAACCAATCCCCATGTACAAAGAGTTGAAACCAATCAATCGACTGACAAACTGGGGTTTCACACAATACCAAAAGGGGTATCCAATTTAGAGAACCTTTTTTACTTAAGGGAAAGATTCAAAGGGTCAACGAGCACAAAGATAAGGATTTCATGTCCCATGTACGAGGCTATTAATCTAGGAACCCTGGAAAACCCTAAGAATATAAATCTCGGCAAGACAATATCTAAAGAATAAAGGAAGGCCTATCTCAAACTTTTCAAAGAATATCAAGATGTTTTCACATGGTCCTACTGAGATATGAATACCTATGATACTCATATCATTCAACACAAAATCCTGCTAAAACCCGAAGTAAAACCCTTCCAACAAAAGCTCCATAAGTACCACCCATCTCTGGAGCCTCTCATGTGTCAGGAGTTGAAGAAATTACTAGATGCTAAAATTATCTTGCAGTTTAGACTCTCTGCATGGGTAGCAAATTTGGTTCCTGTCAGGAAAAAGTTTGGGGAGATCCGTATGTGTGTGGATTTCAAAAACCTCAACAGAGAATCAGAAAAGGACAACTACCCAGTCCCACCGATGGAGAAACTCTTGCAGACTGTGTCTTGTTCTAATATTTTCTCCCTGTTGGATGGTTTTTCAAGTTATAACCAAGTTCTAGTTTCAGAGGAAGACCATTTGAAAACTACCTTCTGAACCAAGTGGCGAACCTTTTCTTATAAACACATGCCCTTTGGGTTAATCAATGTAGGGGAAGCCTTCCAGAAGGCCATGGACATAGCGTTTCAAGGACTAATAAAAAAATGTGTAGTAGTTTATTTGGATGACGTGACTGTATATTCAAAGAATAGAGAAGATCACATCCAACACCTAACCCAGATTTTTGAAAGGTGTAGGAAATACGGTATATCCTTAAACCCCAAGAAAACTATCTTTAGTGTCGAGGAAGGGAAACTGCTAGGTCATGTTATATCTCAAGTAGGAATTCACATAGACCCAGAATAAATTAGGGAAATAGCTCAGATTCCATCACCCCACAACAAAAAGGCTATGCAATCATTCTTTTGGAAAATCAATTTTGTGAGGAATTTCACCCCCGATTTCACTGAAACTATCAAACCCTTACAAAAAATGATCCACAAAGATGTTGAATTTAAGTGGGATGATGAAAAAAAGAGTGCTTTAAGCAATATTAAGATTGCAATATCTCAAGCTCCAATGTTGCGAAGTCCTAACTTTAGAAAATATTTTTTCCTCTACACTTTTGCCTTTGACCAATCGTTAGCTACACTATTGACTCAGAAGGATGATGACAATAATGAGGCCCCTATCTCATTTATGAGAACTAATCTCTAAGGGGCTGAACTAAATTAGCCTGCTATAGACAAGTAGGCTTATGCGGTGTACAAGGCAATGAAACACTTTAGATCTTACATCCTAAATAACCATACCAAAGTCATCGTGCCTCAACCTGCAGTCCAATCCCTATTCACTTAGTAGGATATGGGGGAAAGAAGAGGGAAATAGATGGCAGTGGTCCAAGAATTTGATCTCGATATAAAACCTACCAAACTGGTTAAGGGACAAGTATTATGTAAACTGGCAGCTGAAGAACATTACCAAGTAAATGAAGACCCCGGGTGGGAGAATGAATTGACATTATGGTATAGTGAAGCTTCGTACATGTCCCCAGGGCAGGAGTCTTGGTATGGGAAATTATCTTATCTCTTGCACCATGGGACTTGCTTAGAAAACCTAAACCCTAAGGAAAGGAGAGCTATCAGACTAAAATTGACACAATATCACCTCAGAAATTCAGTTCTCTTCTATTTTAATTATGATGGGGTACTTTTAATATGTCTCGTACAAGAAGATGCAGACAAGGTTCTGAAGGAGCTCCATGATGGTCTTGCAGGTGGACATTTCGCAGGGAATACCACTGCTCACAAAATACTGAGAGCCATATATTATTGGCTTACTCTATTCAGGGATGATCACACATACACTAGGAACTGTAAAACTTGTCAAATAAGCGTGGGGAGGGAAAAGAGAATAGTTGTCCCACTCCAACCTATGGATGTCTCCAGGCCATTTGAGCAATGGGGGTTAGATATCATAGGAGAAATTACACCGAGTTCTTCAAAACAACATAGATATATACTGACTGCCACATACTATTTCACGAAATGGGCATAGGTTGTCCCTCTGACTCAGGTGAACGAAAAGGTGGTGATCCAATTCATAGAACAACAACTAATCACAAGGTTTGGTATGCCTTCCGTCCTTGTTTTTGATAATGTCACTTACTTTTCTTCCACCCTATTAAAAGAGTTTGATTTAGACAAAGGAATCATAATCAGATACTCTGCAAACTACTATCCATAGGGGAACGAAGTGGCATAATCAACCAATAAGACCCTGGTGAGGATATTAAAGAAAATAATTGCAGACAACCAGATGAATTAGCACAGTTCACTTCATAATGCCTTATGGGATGATACAGTAACACCCAACGAAGCTATAGGTAATTCCCCATAATTTCTAGTATACGGACATGAAGCCATTCTATCGAACGGGCTATATCTTCCATCTCTTCAGCTTGCTCAACATTCTAGAGGAAAACCCTCATTGGTTATACAACAAATAATTGATACCCTCCTCATGATGGAAGAAGAAAGGGGGAAAGAAAAATCAAAGTTCATTGCTCCTCAATAGATAGTTAAAATGTGTTTTGACAAGAATAAGTCCAAAGAGAAGAATTTTGAAGTAGGAGACTTACTCTTGAAATGGGACAGAGCGAATGAGCTGAAGGGAAAACATTTGAAGATTCAAAATCTATGGCTCAAACCTTTTCAGTTAGTCGAAAAAATTTGGGTAGGAATGTATCGGTTGAAAAATCTGAGGGGGGAACCTGACGCCCTCTACGTGAATGGCCAAGCCCTAAAACAATATTTCTATTAAAAACAAAATGTGTTTGTTTTCATGATATTTTGTTTTTAGGTAGGTTGATTGCAGGGTTCTTCATTTTTGTTTTATAGTTCTTTTTGCGCTTTTGAAGTTTGTGTTCATCAAGGAATTGGTTGACCTTATTTTATGCGGTATGACGAACTCTGTTCTTGACTCATGCTGACATACAACAAAAGAAGCGCTGGGAGAATTACGATTGTTTTGAAGGAGTTCTCTATCTAACCTATGCAGCTAAACAACCTTGGCAAAGTGATGAAGTGTCATCCTGGTGGTCTGGTAAAACCTGAAGGGAAAGAAGGTAATATGGAAAGGACCACATATACCTCAAGATAGAGCTAGCAAAAATTCACCTTAACCATCTCATTTTTCAAATAACAGACGCCCTCCTCTCCCACTCACTCGGGGCATTCTGTCGAAATAAAATCAATTACATCAAATGAGTGAAAAGTAGAAGAGGGTATTTAGATAACTCTATCGGGGCTATGGACGCTCGTTGGTAGCGGAGCAAGGTCTGTGATGTCGGGGTGACTCTGCTGGGGCTATGGACGCTCGTTGGCAGCGGAGAAAAACCATAGAAAATGAATGATGATAACTAAAAGGCCTAGTGCCAGTGAATTCTTTACTTGAGTCTTTTCAAAATAGGGCATGGGTCATGGTTAAAGGAAACAAAGGTAGAATAAAGGTTGGAAATCAACAAGAAGGCCCAGATTCACCAACCAGGGAATTTCAAATGCAAGGATAGAAGAGGCTCTGATTAAAAACCAATTAAGTTCTTAACTAGATTCTGCATCAGCTGAGCCCAGGGAAGGAAAAGAGATTCTACTTTCACCCAATAAGTCGCCATTTGTTGAGCACTCAACACACCCTAAACATCTTGATCAAATTTTTTCATTTATGGGTACCACTTGTTGTATTCACTATCTGACTCAATTTTATTTTGGGAAATGGTTTATCTTTGTTTTTTTTTCATGTCTCTTATCACCTAGTCAAGTTTGTTTGAACTTATGAAACCTCATATCTAAAAGAAATTAACACCTGAATTAAGAATCGACAGCTAAACATGACACCTAACGCGCTCAGGCTCAATGTTGGAAAGAATTCAAGTAAGTAAAGGAACCACACAAAGACAACAATCATAGAGATCTGATCCTCATCGACAGAAGGTAGAAGGTGGTTTTGGTTTGCATAAGTTATTTGCATAAAGGTTCGAGAGATAGCCAATCCCGTTCAACATCGAAAAAATATGAAAAAGAAAGACGTGAAAAAAGGATGTAAATAAATTGTTGATAGCCGATGCGTGATGCGCTTTATTGGGATCGGGGAAATCCTGAAAGATCACAACAATCATTTTGACCGTGATAAATTCATCTCCAATCCCCGATCCTCGATGCGTTTTCGGCATCGAGACTTTCTCAAGGGAGCCAATCCAAGATCATTTGGGTGAGTTTATCGCCGATCGCCGATCCTAGACACTTTTCAGCATCAACAAGTTAGGACTTGGTTTTAGAAATGTATGGATTACAAAAATTCCGACTCCGACTGGCATGAGTGAATGAAGTCACTAGTCTCGAATTGCACGTGTCTTTACCATGTAAGAGGTTCGTATGATCTAGTTTTATCCCCAGTCATTTATGGTTCCTTAGGTCTTAGTCACGCCTCCTAGTCAACATTGCCACGTTAGCTCTGTACGACAAGATCGATCGATGTCGGAGATTTTGCAGGAGGGTATCAATGAAAATGTTCACAACACAATACCGACCCTTGATCCACCAACTAAAAGAGTAGAACGATGGGACGTTTGTGACATTATATACGATCGGATTTTGGACATTCAAGGAACTATTTAATGCCTGATCCCACATTAGTTTCTACCCCGTACGTCGATTAGAAAACAACATTTTGAAATCGACGATAGACCACATTACCACCCGTGCCTTCGTTTCCAACCACGATGAATTTAAGTTTAAACATCTCTAAAGATCTGACGGAATATTTGTTGAAATTTCACTCATAACTCGAATTGAATGGTTGATGTGACAGAGTAATTTATCCTTGTTTAAATCTCTAGAACGGTTTTGAATAAATTCATTATGCGTGTAAGTTGAGTTCCAGAGCATCCAAAGGAACAGAGTGAGCGACTTGAGACTTTACTGACCCTTTTGATTATCAAAAACAGGTTTAACAAGCTTCAAAGGTATGTATCCAAGTCTGTCAATTCGTTGGTTATAATTTATATATGCACAACCGAATTTATTGCACAATCTCTAAACTATGTTATAGTTGTAGGTAATATGCCACCAAGAAGGCCCACCAAGCAGTGGAAAGAAATTATTACATCAATGCGGTTTGAAAGGGCCGAGACATCGAAGAGCATGACATTTGGGTGATGAGGGACAACAACATAGATCAGATAAGGAAAGCAACTGAATACTGGGTGAAAATGGCCCAAGAACCTCAACAAGAGATTCAAGAGAAATAGGCCTATTATGAAAGAAGCTGGGTCAAGATTAATCGGGATATGAAAGACAACAGTTTCCCATAATTCAGCTCACCCAAGGACTTTGTCGACTTGCATGAGATAGTCAAACAACATGTAGAAAAAGACTCGGTGTGGACTGTAGAGATAGCAAAGGTGGTGAACATGGCGTCAAGAAAAGTACAATAGTTCATGGAACACCTGATCAAGGCTCGAACAATATTACAATAGTTAAGGGTAAAAATAGTCAAGTATCGGGCATGAGATATAGAAGTAAAGGATATCCTTTCGGCCCCAAAGGACCAACAAAGATTCCTGTATGCCAACACATGGGAGGAACTCTTTGTCAAATGGTCAGAGTATGAGAAGAGTCATCCACTCCAGTGAAACCATTCGATGACTCTTAAAAGACATAGAGATGGAAGCACCATGTGGCGATGTTTTGTTTTAATTAGCTTTCACTTTTGATAGTTATTTTTAATTAATGAGTTTTTGTAAATAAGAGGATCAACCTTTTAGACGAGGTCGATGGTTTTGGCAAAGACTCCCATTTTTGGAATCGTAAAGAGCTATTTCAGAAAAACCTTAATTGAGAAGTTTTGTTTAGGACTAGAGACAAATTTCTATTTTACATCAAAGGCATCTATGATTGGATCATAAGGAGGAATTACTTCTGACTTTATATCATGAATGGATGATGTAATGAGTAAGAGTTTTTGAATCTATTGATAAGTTAGTTGATTCAATATTTTTATAGTTCTTATCTCTAATGATGGAAAGCAAATCACGTGTTAATGTGTGATTAGTGATTAGAGCTAAGAAAACTAATTTTCTTGCCATCATTTTATTGCATGTATGTTTTCTTTCGATAATTGTATCTTAGTCAATAATTGAAATACCAACAAGTTGATGTATCAGTACTAGGATTGTTGTAGGTGTGAAAATCTTTGTTTTCATGCTTGAGCACAAGGGTTATCCTTAGCTCAGCCTTTTTCAATAGTTAATTTCCCCCCCTTTTCTTTTACCCAACTGGTTTATACTAGAACCTATATTTTATGAGACCCGCCTATAAGAGAAAATACAAAAAAGAGAACGTTCAAACTGAAGGAGGATTTTTCACGAGAAGATATCCTATAAATCACTACGTAAAGCCCATCGATTAATTGGCCAGATCGCAAGATCTGGAGAACCATTGCACTATCAAATGATACAGAGTCTAATTGGGCCTCGGTGGCGGGTTTGGTTCCTACTGTTGAGTCAAATGGATTTAGGACCCCTCAATAGGGCCATCAACGAATAATGTTGTCGAATATAGCGTCGTTATAGATCTTTTACGCAATGTCGTTTCACATGGTATTAATTCTTTAGAAGTTCACCTGGATTCCTAGTTAGTAGTATGTCAGTTGAACAACTATTATCGTGTGCGAGATGCTACTCTAATCTGATGATTCTTGCGGGTACGAATTTTGGAATGACATTTTGATTTTATTACTTATCATCACATACCTAGAAGTTCTAATTATGTATCCGATGCATACACCAAATATGTTTTAGATTGGAATTTGTCACATAACTAAAGCAAAGAAAACACATTCACCAATTTACACATTGTAATATAAGTGAAGTCAAGGACCAATGTTTTTGTATTTCATCTCTCAAAAACATGGTGTCATAGTACAAAATTGGGGCTCACACCCTCAAAATACATATACGGCCTATCAATACAATAACCATGACATCTATGCCTGTGGCACTAGATGTGTGTCATGATAACATAGTACGACATTTGTGATATGCCAAAAGAGTTGCACCCAAGAATGTTGCACACCTACCATGTTCCTCTGCATCGCCTCCAACAGATCCTCTACCTGAACCATCAAAATTATTTGTGTCAAATGAGATAGGTTTCCCTGCACATTTTGAAGCACTCTCTTAGCATCTCCTCCCACTAGCTCATCCCCCTGGTGCCTCTTCTTGTCTTGTGGGAGTCCATTTGACCATCGCAGACCCACATATGTGTAGCATACATTTTTTAATTAGTACTTGACATCATCCAAAAATATTTTTGTTTTCTTCTACAAAAATACAAAAAAATGAAATATTCAAAAAACTTTTTTATACCTATGTCTCCGTAGGCAGAAAATGGTGGTAATGGCATGTCTAGATATCCTATGGAGTCAATCCATGCATATGGATAGTCTTCTAGATACATCACCCACTGATGCCACCAGAATAAAAACTCATCGGTGTAGGGTGTTGGTACCCTACTGTTGGCCCTCGACCAAGTTTTGAGGAAACATTGGTTGGGTTCGACCACTTTTTGGACATCGATAGGCTAGTCGAAGATGGAGTGCCTAGGTGGAGCTGAGATCACAAGATCTCACTTGTTTTGTGGACCCAACAAGGGGTTCATTAGGGTTTATGTAATGGGTTATGGGATGTCCGCCCATGGGTTTACCCATGATTAGGCCTTTTAATAAAAGTATAAATATGTAAGGATGTAATGCAGAAGTAGTAGTATCTAGCTAAGTGCAAGAGGCGATAGTTTTGAGTTTCTTTGTGAAACATACCATGTATGTAAGGATCTGTGCTTAGTAGAGGAGTTGGCTTTGTGCCTTGACCTAATTTTGGGAAGGTGGATCTGGTGCACAGTGCGTAGATCACCTGTCCAATGAAAAGCTTGGCTCTATGGCTTAGTGCACAGAAGTAGATAAATGTAAGAGGTTGAAGCCTAATAAAGAAGAAGAAGTAGTTGCTGGATGTAGCCCCACATTGGGGTGAACCACATATATCATGTGTTGATGGTTTTCTTTGTGCTGTGATATTTATGGTGTAGATCTGCTTAGTGAATTGATTATTATGAATGATAGATAGATCTATGAATTCTTAGTGTTTTGTCTATGTTGGATGCGTTAGATATAACTTTTGATGCTAAGTGCGATGTATATTTTGTCATTTTTATTGCACCGATCTGTACTTAGGGTTTGATCTGCGATATAAATAAATCTAATGAATTAACGTGTGTTGTTCCTAAGTACTCTGTGAAGTATTGCAATCACATATCTGTTTCCCAACCTTGTTACAGACACTTGAGTCCTATAACCCCCCTTGCCTCTACATCGGATGAGACTTCTCCTTCTTCATAGATGTTGTCGATAGGGTTAGTAGTTAGGGTTTTTTTGGTGCGTTGTTGAAGCGTAGAACCCTGGGTCTTCCCTTGTGCAAAACAAATGGTTCCATTGTCGGGACCTGGAACTATGATTGTTGGGAACTGAAGTAAAGAAAAGAGAATCTTTGTGCGTAGATATGATACTGTAGTGAACAATATTCTACTTGACTTGAGAATATCTGTGCTAAGGAAGAAACCTAATTTGAAGAAAGGAGGTAAGATCTTGAAAGAGGTAAAGCTTTGTGCTTGGATAGAGTAAGATAAGTGGAAATTTTTTGTTTTGAAAGCATGAATCTAGGTATCTTTGATATATTTTGTCCTAGTCTGAAACTTAGGGTATAGTTGGAAGAAAAAGTTGATCTAAATAAATTTGATAGAAATAGTGAAAGATATGTTATTCCCATGCATAGAAAGAATTTTTGGACTAATGAATGGATGCAGGAACCTAGAAAGAATTTTTGCAGATTAAAGGTCCAACACTATGATCCTAATGCACAGTACAAGAGAAGTTGGGGAACTTACAAGAGAAAGAGAGGATTGACATTATGTTATAACTACAGAAGACTGGGACATCTTGCTAAGGAATTCCCTAGTGCAGGTCCTATTTGTCTATGTTGTAAAATTGTTGGTCATGAAGTTGAAGACTGTCCAAGAATGATTGCTAAAGTTGAAAAAATGAATATGAGTCAAGATAATAAGAGAATATTAGAGAATCATAAAGAGAAAGAATCAAATAAAGATCAGACTATGTTAGTATAGTTAAAAGAAGCAATGAATAATCACAAAGATATTAGTTTACCAGATATATTGAAAGAAAAACATCGCATAAATACAAGAATAGGAGACTTCGACATAGACTATGTCCTAGATGAGGAGACATAAGTGAATATTATGATAGAAATAACTTGGGAAATTTTGGGAAATCCCACTATGGTACCTTCATTGGAAGGATAGGATTGTTCAAAGGAAAGATGATAACCCTATGTGGAAGAGTGACTAATGTACCTGTTATCATTCATGGAACATCGATAGAAGAAAAAATTGAAGTTATTAGGCTTGTTGAGAACATCACCCCTTTTCCACTTTTGTTAGGTAAGACCTAGATTGAGAAAGATCAGATCAGAAAGAAATCAGAGGAAGAATCTACAGAAAATAAAAATCAAGAACTAAGGGATTTCATAGCTAGAAGAATAGATCGGCTGATAGAAGAACGAGAAGTTGAGTCGAAGCAACATAAGACCAGAGAATTATATATCGAGGTTGAAATAACACAAGAAGGTTTGAAGGACCTATCCATATAAGAAAGAAGTATATCCACCCAGGAAATAGTTAGAGAAGGGATATTAAATTCAAACCCTTTGAGAGCAAATCAACAGTGTGAAGTCACTTCGCTAGGAGAAGATATGAATAAGAATGGAAAGAGAAATTCAAAAAATGTTAGAGAGACTCAGATCATAGGAAAGAAGGCAAAGAAGCTTAGTAAGAAGAAGGATAAGTTGGAAAAACTACAAGAAGTTACAGAGAACAGATGGAAGATTTCACAGATTGGAACTTCACAGGAGGCATGTTTGCAAGATTTGAACTTTGCCGAAACAGTAGAACCGCATAGAATGGGACTTTTCCATGGCGAAGCTATATGACAGTTGGAGGCACCCCGACCATTAGAACAATGCTCTGAATGGATAGAAGACACATTTATGGGAGAATAGACCATGTTTGGGACGTTGAGACTGTGCCACAACAGATTGATTCGTATTTATTGAGGCATTCCTGTCTGTTGGAGGAATTCGTTACGACTCTTGCTTATTTAACCCATTGGACACTGGGCCAAGACCACTTTTTGCTACCCTTGATTATTTGAGACAAGAAACAAAGTGATTGTGTGTGTTGATTTGTGCTATCAGACCTCACCATCTGTTGTTTACCCCACTATCCATTCACCTACCCCGACTTAATTGTTCACAGTGAGAATGTCACCGAGCGCACCGAGCTAGAGAAATACTTTGAATAAGTTCTGAAGAAGTTTATGGCTGATAAAGCTATGTCTGTGGGAGTACATGCATCATCGACCAGGGGAATGCAGGCCTCCTCTTTGACTAGACGTCGCTCGAAACGTACTAATCCCGCTACTGAGAAGCGAAGGAAGCATTGTGATGATTTGGCTAATGCAAAGCATATCCCATTGATCTTACCTGATTACATCCCTCCTTTGGCTGGCATGGTTAACCATGACAAAATTCCATGACAATTTGAGTATACATTGATCACCACGTACATCCCGAAGGGTATACACGTAGAAGGAAGCCATCTGGGATAGATCCCATCCTTGAAGAACATTGATTTCAACCTTGGAGATAGAAAGAACTATGTGATGCTCATGCCACATAGATATTTGTTGAATATGTATGGGAAGAAGCCTCACATAGTCTCTCAGTTGTGGATCAAGGAGCTCGCGCAATCCACAATACTGAACGTAATGAAGATCCCTCATTTTGGTTGACATCATGAGGTTAATGCCTACATTAAACTCCTCTTATCATGCTATCATGGATGATATTTGTGGCTTGACATGTGCATTATTTTGGATTCGACATTGATCCACCTGATCACAATATTGAGCATGCAGGGACCCGACCCTCAACAATTCTACCCAGGGAAGACTTCAGATCGCTCCCTAGCACACCACATAAAGGAGGCATACGATGAAGTTGAGAAGGGAAAGAGAGGCTACAAGGTAGACTCTATCTAGGATGGTGCAGTGCACCTTGCTTGCCAAATTATAGCTGGCAAGATCGTTAGAAAGAACTACCCCACGCAGGTCACCGGGTTTGTGGTCGACCTCACAGGGAAATTCATGGAGGAGATGCAAATGAATTGGGCGAGCTACCTTGTCAATGAGCTAGAGAAATACTATCGTGAAGCGTGGGATGAAGGATACGAGTTCCATTTCAGTTGGTTTCTTGTGTTGATTGCATTTGTCGCTTGGAAAATGTTGGAAGGAGCCATCTTCCTAGAGATTGAACCTTTGGAGACATTGGCCGCAAAGTTCTCCACTCTATGGTACATGAATGATATGTCAAAGTAGTGGTAGTTGAACACAATATTCCATGCCTATTATCAGTAGCTGAAGGTTTCCATAGAATATTTTCCACACATGACTCATCGAACATTGCACCTGTACAAACCATTAGCTAAGTTCCACGTAGATTGACATTTCATTTATATCACCATGCACAGGGATGAGAGAAAGGAGCAGTTACAGTCCTATTATAAGTTGACCAACGAAGACATGTAAGAGATCACGAAGGAGTGGCTGACAGAGTTCCTTGTACTGGTTGATGGTGCAGAACTCTCTGACCCTAACATCATTGGAAGCCCCTTGGTCACCTGGGTCGAGCATGTCAGACAAACCAACACGAAGAATAAGAAGAAAGAGGTTGAAGTCCAAGACATAGAGACTGATGAGGAGGAAAATGCCTTGAAATAAAGTAGACCTGGCTTGCCTGCAAGAGGAGGAGGAGATGAAGTAAATCAAGAAGTAGGAGGGGAAGAAGGAGAAAAACAAGGATAAGGTGAAGCTACACTACTGAAGGACCCCCCTATCGAGACAAAAGCATTGAAGAAGAGGAAGGGTTCTCTGCAGAAACCCTCAGCAAGAAAGAAGACCCGTGCAAGTAAGTAAGCCCCAGACAAGGGATACTCTCATGGAGGATGACATTAGTATAGTCCATGGAGCGATGGAAGATGTGTTCGAGGACCTCTTATAGAAATATGGCATGAAGCAAGAAGAGTTGTATGTACAAGTTGACAAGGATATGAAGGAGATACAACGAGCTATTCAAGTTAGCCCCACAGTACCTACTGCACCCTCCTTGCAAGAGACTACAGAGTTGGGGGATGAACCAACCCAACTTCGAATATTGGTAGATGAACTAGAGGCTCAACTTCTGTGAGTCCAAGAAGAAAAGGAACAAGCCATAAAATCCCTGAAGAAATAAAAAGAGGATATCTTGGAGAAACTACGAGTTGCACGGTACTATGTAACTGTGTATGAAAATGAGAAGGATGAGTTACGGGCGATGCTCGAGGAAGAGAAGGAGAAGATACAGAGGGAAAAGGACTAGCTTCTCATAGAGCATATTGCAGTTGTTGGCCCTTGACCAAGTTTTGAGGATCCTTGGTCAGGTTTGACCTATTTTGGGACTTCGACAGGCTGTCGAAGGTGGAGCACAAGTCGAAGTGGAGATCACGGGATCTTGACCTCTTTTTAGGGAACTTTTGGGTTTTCATCTTATGTAACGGGTATAGGGATGTCATACCATGGGTTTACCCATGTTTTTTCCCTTTTGTAATGTATAAATAGATGTCTAGGCGATGTAAGAAAGAGATGGGGTCCTAAAAGAACCAAGTTGTAAGTTGTTCTAAGTGTAAGTGATAGTTGTAAATTCTTTGTGCATATTGTGTGGGGTTTTCAAAGCTAAGTGCAAGTGACTATAATAGAATGTGGCAAAGTCTTTTTGCTATACCCTAGCTCGGGGAAGGAGGATCTAGCGAGGTGCGCGCAAATCTCCTATCTTCTGTGGAGTAGGATTTTGATGCTACGTGCCTGTAAGAAGCTTGACCGAAGATAATAAAGAAGAGAAGAGTTGGTGGACATAGCTCCAAGATGGGGGTGAAACATGTATATCTTGTGTTGTGGTTACTTTGTGCATTATGGTTGTTATATTGTTTATATGATTTATGCTTAGTGTAATGATGAATTCTTAGATGAATACGATAGCTTAGTGCCTAATGATGTGAATAAGATGCTAGATATGATCTGTGTTGATATGCTTAGTGCTTGAATATATTAGATCTGGATGAATATTGTGATGCTCTGTTATTAGGGTTTATCTACTCTATAAACAAAGGATGAATACTAATGAACTATAATTGCTAAGTGCTCTGTTAAGGTGCTACAATCATAGATCTATGTCCCAGCTAAGGTTGTAGACACTGGAGTCCTACAGCCACCCTTGCCTCTACCTCAGGTGAGACTTCATCTGCTTCGCAGGTGTTGCCGAAATTGTTGGTAGTTAAGGTTTTGTTGGTGCACTCTTGAAGCGTTGAACCCTGGGTCTACCCCTATGCCAAAAAATGGTTCCATTGTTGGGAACTAAAACTGTGATTGTTGGGAACTGAGGAAAAGAAAGAAAGCTCTGTGCATAGATATGTTTCTTTAGTGCACAATATTCTACTTGACTACGAGGCTCTGTGTTAAGAAAGGAGGTAGATATGAAGAAAAGAGTTAAGATTAGTGAATTTTTTTGATTAAAGAGGTAAGATCTGAAAGCTTTGTGCTTTGATAAAAGTAAGATAAGTGGAAATTTTTGTTTCGAAAGTATGGATCTAGGCATGTTTGATAAAAAAATTCCTAGTCTAAAAACTAGGGCACAATTAGAAGAAAGAAGATTTGATATGAATAGATTTGATATAAATAATGAAAGATATGTTATTCCTATGCATAGAAAGAATTTTTGGACTAACAAATGGATGAAAGATCCTAGGAAGAATTTTCTACAGGTTAGATACCACGATCCTAGTGTGCAGTACAAGAAAGGTTGGGGATCATTTAAGAGAAAGAGAGGATTAACCCTTTTTTACAGCTGCAGAAGGCCAAGCCATCTTGCTAAGGATTTCCCTAATAGAATACCTAGTTGTCTTTGTTGTAAATCTATGGACCATGATGTTCTGGATTGCCCTAGAATGATTTCTAAGGTTGAAATAATGAATATGAGACAAAAAAACCCTGAGAAAGGCCAAGAAATTAAGACTATGGAAGAACCCCAGAAAGAATCAGAGACTGTACTACTACAAATGAAAGAAACCCTGAATGACCACAAAGATATCAAATTATCAGAGATCTTCAAAGAGAAAGAGTGCATTGAAACAAGAATAGGAGACTTCGACATAGACTGTGTTCTGGATGAGGAAACACAGGTGAATATTATGATAGAAAGAATGTGGGAAATTTTAGGAAAGCCTCCTATGATTCCTTCATTAGGAGGAATATGATTATTTAGAGGAAAGATAATAACCCTATGTGGAAGAATTACCCAGATAACTATGAGTGCTCATATAAATTTGATAGAGAAAGAATTTGAGGTTATTAAATTTGTTGAGAACAACACCCGATTTGATTTATTTCTAGGAAAACCCTAGATTGAGAAAGATCAGATCCGAAGAAAAAAATAAGAATCCCTAGAATAGAAAAAGGAATAATTAAAAGATTTCATGACTAGGAGAATCACACACTTGATAGCAGAACAAGAGAACCAGTCCAAGCTGCCAAAGACCAGGGATCTGGATGATGAAGATGAAAGAATAGAGAAAGACTTGAAGAACCCGTCCACGTTCGAACCCTATGAAAGACAATCAACAACGTGAAGTTACTATTCCAAGACAAGATAAGAATCATAATGGGAAGAGGAACTCAGTAACACAAATCACAGGGAAAAAGGCTAGAAATCTCAGCAAGAAGAAGGCAAAGTTGGAGAAATTACTGGAAGGTCTAGAGAAGACTTCATAGAAGGAAGGTCCCCAGAATTCAAACTTCGTTGGAATATCAGAGAAACTTAGATTGACACTTTGCCATGGTGGATTTATATAACCATTGGAGTCATTATGAACATTAGACCAATGCTCCTGAATGGTTAGAACAACAATTATGACCATAAATCTCACCATCAGACCATTGGGACCATGCTGTAACAGACATAACTGCATTGATGAAGGCTTCTTGTCCATTGGAGAGATCCATTACCTCTCTATCTACTTAGTCCATCGATTGTTGCACCGAGAACACTTTCGCGAATTGTAGCTGAGCCAACAAAAGAACTCATTGCTACCACACTGTGTTTACTGAGCTTTCAACACCTATTCTATTACATTGAGCATTCATTCATTGACCTAAGTTATCCGATCATGAGAGTGCATGTCGGACGAACTCAGTGCCATAGAGAAGTCGGTTGAAGAAGTTCTAATCGATCTAATGGCTGAAAAAGTAATTTCCATAGGAATTCAAGCTTCATTGACATGAGGAGTCCAAGCCTCCTCGTCGACTGCTCGCAGATCTGGACCATCCCAAGTTGCAGTCGAGAAAATAACTAAGCATCGAGATGAATTGACGAACGTGAAATTAATCCCGACTATCCTTCCCGACTACATCCCACCTATGGCTGGCATGGTGAGTCATGATAATTTCCTCGGGGACTTCGATTACACTCTGGTTACTTCGTACCTCCCAGAGGGGATACGTGCCGTTCGAATGCAGCTGGATAAGATTGTGGCATTAAAATTCAATGAATTCAACCTAGGGAATCACAAGAACTACAACATGCTCTCTCCTCATAGGTATTTGACTAGGATGAAGGGGAAGAAGTCGAGGATAATCCCCCAACCATGTAATATGGATCTTGCGCAATCCACTGTCCTGAACGTAATGAATATACCACATTTTGGAAGGCACTAGGAGGTTAACACATGCTTTAAACTCTTGATGTCGTTGTTATCACTGAAATTTCGTCCGCACATGGCGACAAGAAATCATCATCGTCAAACAGTAATGAAGTCATTCATGGCCCTTAATTAATCCCACAACATTCAAAAAAGGTCAAAAACTATACAAAGTAGTGAAAAATTGAAGAGCGCTTTATAGAAGTTGGGCGCGCGTGCACATGCGCGGAACAGGAACATAGAATGTGCGCATAAGCACACGATGCACGACTGTTAGCGCAAAAATCCACGCACCTGCTAAACGGTGCATTTATGAATGTGGTCGGCCTCCCAACCACTTATGGTTCAGCTCCCAAGATGATTTGACTCCCAAATCCAGGCTGGATCCGAATGGTGGGCTGGTCAAAGACCTAATAATTCCCTAAATGGCCTCTTTTCACACTACAAAGAAGTTACACAATAACCCAATGCAATGCTATAAAAATCCATGAATGCACCTCATTTTCTCAAGGAATTCAAAGTAATGTTATGCTGCCTATATTATTTTAAGGACTCCATCCTTGGCAAGAACACATTGGCACCATTTCATTGGGCAATCCACCTCTCCATTGAGTGGATTTGCAAAGAGTTCTTTCACCACCATTTTCATTTTCTTTGTTGTAAGGAGAGCAAGCTTGTGAGGGTCCAAGAACCTTCCCTTGGAGGAAGAAGGGACTCATAGTCCCCTTTCTTCTTGGTGCTTTGATTTCATCAATAGATCAGCCTAAAAACATTGGTGACATGGGTCTTTTTCTGTTTGTTATCTCTATGTCCCTATGCTTATGATTTTAGTTTGTATTAGTTTAATTCTTGCTTATAGTTTTGTTTTTCTTTCTCTAACTCTTTCCTCTACAGCTGTCCTGCTCAGCAAGACCCAACTGGGCATGAAAGAACCTCTTATTTTCTCACAAAGGTGACGAAAAGGGTGCGACAAATTGGCGACTCCATTGGGGAAAGGTATCAAATTCCTACCTCATTTGGGTTTATTTTTCTCTTCTTTTAGTTTGTTTAACTTGCAGGTGCACTAACCGGCCTAGGCTGACCTGCCAACCATCCAATTCAAAGGAGAATTGAGAGAAATCCATCCAGATTTTTCTTTTTCGACCGTTTGTCACCAGTGCGCAGGTATTCTACCCCACAGATGTGCATCGTGCGTGCATGCGCTTAAGTGAAAACCTTTCTCTGTGCGCATGCACTTTTTGACTCAACTTTTTTCGCGCGCCTGCGCTCTGTGCGCCTGTGTCTTCACTAGGGGCCGCGCATCTGAGCAAAATTTCACATTGTGAGTTGTTGAGATGTGGGGAAGGCCATTTTCCTTCTTAAAAATGATGTCAAGAATGTTTTAATAACAACACCACACTTAGTCCCCTCATCATATAAAGGGGTTAGTCAAACACACATAGGCACTTAGGAGGATAAAAATCAATTTCCCTTATTTTCTTTTTGCCACATGGATGGCTTGTTTTGACTTACAAGATAAGGTGGAAATCATTTTAATCACATCTAACTTACATTGGGACTAGAAGTTGAATTACAATCGCTTAGTATTCTCTTCTCTCGCGCCTTCAAGCGACCTTGAGAATCAGAAAAAGATTGTGAGACAATTTCACCTCCCTTAACAAAGTTTAAAACCTTTAGGAGAAGACAACGACCCTTCTTGGGACCCCTCTTAGTTTTCTTTTTCAAACACATCATAATATTGTAACGGGCCCATACATGCCCACATGCTACAAAGATAGGATAGTGTTTGAAAATTTTCTTTTTTAGATCAAAACACTAGGGAAGCTTAAAGGTTTGTAATAGGCCCATACATGCCCACATGTTCAATCTAGGATAGTTTCAAGCTTTTTCTAGATTACATCACAATAGGGAGTTAAAGGATAGTAATGGACCCACATGTCCACATGCTAGCTTCCTAGGGATTTTGAATTATGCAAGATTGTACCAAAGGCACTTAGTTAATTAGGTAATCAAACTCTTGTAAGGACCAAGTGAAGTCCACATGCAGAAAGGTGACATCTAATTCACTAAAAATTGGCACACTTTCACTCACACACAAAAGTCACTTATCACTCACATAGCTTCTTCTTGAAACGTGGAGGTCCAAGTAAGTTTCCTCCAAAGGGATTATGAAAATACCCCATCTTTTCTTGACGAGACTATCCACTCCCATTTTTAATCAACGAGGTTGGTTTGCACCCCCAACCTCCCAAAACAACTACATCTAAAAATATTTCTAAAAACTCACTAATTTTTCCTCCACAGGAGGTGCCAAAAGAAATTTTTTAGTCTAGGTAGGATTTCGGGGATAGGCATCCAAAAAACTCCCCGTTATCTGGTTCTCACATTGTCAAAACATAGAGGTTGTCAAATAGGGAACTCAAAATCCTCCAAGTCAAGTGTTCCAATCACCATAAGGCAGGGAGATACCCATGAAGGGTTGAAGGTCGAGGTCCGGTTGTTCTGTGCATCCCCCCTTGAGGCACCCACCTCTTAGATGGGATCCAGCCCGTGACCCATTTCTTAGGCTGAAAATATAAATGTCGCACTTTGACCGAGGTACCTAGTGACCAACTTTAGGACATCTACCCAGGTGGAAATTGTGGGCTGCAATTGCACCTTGATTGGATTTTGTGTGGCTATTGGGAAGTATCGCTAGCTCTTTCGGGATATGCCCCCTTTACCCCTCATTATAACCAATTATTTCATCCTTCACTAGTTTCTCTTCCGGTGACTTCAGACCTCACTGTTGAGTACTATTGGAAGGTCCAGTGCTATTTGAGAGGAAGGACGTTACGTCTTCTAGGACACGAGCATTTGCTTTCTTTTGATTCCCCCACGTGGACAAAACCCACTTATCCACATATATGTTTCTTTCTCATTTGATGTATGATGCACATTTGATTACAGTTTGATTTGGATATATATATATTGTGTAAACATTCAATGCAAAGGCTTTTTGTTTCTATATTTCTCTCACCACTTGTTGCACATATTCACACAACTAGTCTGACATCATAGGGGAACCACAGAACCCCCGTCGTTCACGACGCTTGCTCAACCTCCCTCCTATCTTAGGGGGAGTATCTGGTTGTGCCCTCTCATCGGAACCTCCTTCACACACTCCTATGAGTGCTACTATATTAGGATCAACTTTGCTTGGTTCTACATTACTTGGGTCAACTTCCCAAGGTCATCCGTTCACTCGCTCTCCTCTACACAGAAGCGGAGGACCCACTTCCTCTCAAGCAGGGAGAACCAACCCACCTAGCCCCCATCAAGGGTCAGGTTCACAACACACTATGGTCAGAGCTAACACTCCCCCCCCCACTACAGATGCCATATTTGGCCTCTCTCAACATACCGGATCTCACCAAACTTACCAATGATCCTATATTGCATGACCCCACATGGCCTGCAATGCCAACAAAACTACCTTCAGACATACCAAAGTTTGAAGGGAAGGCAGGGGATGACCCTGCCAACCATGTCATGACCTTTCATCTATGGTGCTCTTCCAATAGAATTATGGATGATTCCGTCAGATTGCGCTTATTTCAACGCACACTCACTGGCCCATCAGCTAAATGGTATGTTGAAGAAAAATCAGGGTCCCACGCGACCTTTGAGTCATTGACCAAATAATTCTCGACCTTCTTCCAATTACCCATCCGCCATGACAATGGTCTAGAACTACTGTCTAACTTCAAACAAACCTCAGCCACACACATCGCTGACCACATTCATGAGTGGCGTAGGCGACGTAGTTTGTGCAAAGTGGAAACCACCAAGCAACAGTGTCTCGACTGGTTTCTTAGATCACTTGTCTCTCTCCTTGGAAAGGATGTAGCTTCCACCTTCCCTCAATTGGAAGAGGAAGCCATCAGCAAGGCCCAATAGTATGACCTCATCTACGCACAGTCAGGGTACTTATACACGGTACTTCCCGATCTTCCAAAACCTGTGCCATTTGGCTAAGACAAACCTGGGATGTCTCACTCAGCAGACGGACTAATAGGTGCCACCACACACCATGGTCCACAACCCCAACCACCACTGATGTATGGAACACCTCAATACCCTCCAGCATATGGGGGCACTCCTTATTACCCCCCACCTCATTATCAATATCCATACCCTGTTGTTATACCTCCACCCATCAGTGGACCACCACCGGCACCTCCCATACATCCACCTATTCCCACAAACAGTGGTACTCACTCAACATCAGCTTATAGTACTAGTGAAAGAACTACGCCTTCCTATGTACCTTATGGATTGGTACCACCACAAAATCCATACTTCCCATTTCCTGGTCCTCCACAACCCATGGCTCCCCCACATCCACATGCGGGGGTAAATTTTGTTCAACCTTCTGCTGCTCAACAATACCAAAGTTTTGAATAGTTGAATACAACCAATCCAACTCATCCATCGAACAATGACAAGAAGAAAGGACGAAATAGGAATAACAACAACCCAGGTCAAGGTGAGAAACAACCCCCACAACACCAACCCACTGGGGGCAACCCGAACCAAGGAAACCAAAACCCCCAACGGGGCAATAATAACAAACGCCAAGGGAGAAATAATGTTAAAACCATCTTCCCTTGTGCCCTTTGTGGTGAGTTCGGTCATTACACTCACCATTGCCCCCAGATCGCTGATTTCAAATGGTTTAAAGACTCGGGTAGTCTTCCCCATTCTCCTACACAAATTGCCCCTCAACAGGCACCACAACAATACGTGCAACAACCCCCTCCCGCCGTTCTGCAAAATCCTATTCCACATCAAGGTGTGATAAACACCCAACAGGACACACATCATCCCCCACCTCAGGTAATACAATACCACAACCCCAACAATCTAGCAGAGCATACAATTCTCCTCACCAGTGAGAAAGAAATCCTTCTACAAACCCGTAATCGTCAGTATCATACCCCCGCTCAGTCTGTTCCCATATCTCCAGAGACAATCCCTACACTTATGGGACCCCTGTTGGTGATCCCTTGCCCTTCCACTGAACCACCACTACGCATCCCTCACATCCCCTTGTGCAGGAATGTCCACAACCCATAGGCTAGGGCAACTCATAACTATAGCTTGGTAGACGACTTAGCACAATCCCCGGCTGCCATGTCAATATTGGAAGTCCTCCAGACTTGTCCTACGTAGCGGAAATCACTACTTTCCACTTTGGGGGCAGTCGACCCTGCAAATAATTGACTCATCACCTTTGATCTCGACAACGGAGAACCTCATCTTCCCGCATTGATCGCTTTTCAAATACCAGTAAAAATATGGAACATCACAGTTCATCGGTGTATCATCGATGAAGGTGCGTCTACGTGCATCGTGTCCAAAACCGTATGGAAAAAACTTGGTTCCCCAGAACTCATACCCTCTGCCATCACATTACGAGCTTATGAAAAACGACCATCCTCTCCTGAAGGTCTCTTCCAAAATGTCCTCGTTGAACTCGGGGGAAAGACTATTCTCATTGATATCGAAGTTATCGACGCCCTGCTCGACTATAATATCTTGTTCGGTCGTAGCTACATGTACGCTATGAAGGCAGTGGCATCTTCCGTCTTTCGGACAATGATGTTCCCCCACAATGGGAAGATCGTGACCATCGACCAAGTCTCACATTATGAACCTAACCCATCTGCCAACCTCGATAACATTCTTCCTCTCATCCACACCAACCACGACGCATATCCACTCGTCGAGATGGGTCCTGGGATTTTTAAAGATCCATCCTTGTTAGGGACGTACCACAGAGCACCACCACTCCTTCATCCTACTAATCAGGTATGCATCGTATCATCTAAAGGAACTCACACAGAGTATGCTCTTCCTCCTCAGGAGGCTTCAGTCATTCCTGACATCTCAATAGTCGCAGAACCACTCCCATCGGAGCCTCCTGCACACTCGTCGACCTCAACAGTCCACGAATCCACATCCCCTCAAGGGAATAATCCCTTCTGGGAGACACTCCCCCAACCCCTCACTCAAATTCCCTTCTTTTACCCTCCCCCAGGTATTGAATCTTTTCAGGTAGCTGCAACTCTCACACTACTGAATATGGTGTTAGCAATCCCAGTTTGGTATTTACACCCACCAGAGATGGTCCCTCGACCATCCCTTCCCCCGCAGGAAGGAATTCCCATGACAATTTTCGTCCTTACCCCCACCACCCCCCCACTTACTAACCCCCCTGCTACAGCTGGGGGCAGGAGAAAGGAGAAAGAGCCCACCACTCCACTTCCTCCACGCATCCCACCACCTTGCGCACTATGTGAGAAAGAGGGCCACCAAAACAACAATTGTCCATCACTACCTGAATTACGGAATATGATCCCCCTCAATCAAACTCCTATAACACCCGCCACTACTGCTAGTACCACCAACCCTTCCAGTAGTAAAGGATTGAGGACCAAATATGCTTGTGCTATATGTTCAGAGTATGGCCATTACACCCATCATTTCCCAGCATTGTCGTGCTTTCGGCAGACATTAGCGGCTATACGCCAGAACTTCCAGAACAACCCACGCCCTACTACGTCCTCGTCAACAAATATCACTGACATCCGCTATGTCACCACTTCAGTCAATGAACGTATGATATGCCCTTGCTCTCTCTGTGATTCATTAGCTCATGTTACATACCAATGTCCTATGATCCTTGAATATAGGCAACGTCAATTGGCCCTGCTTCACCAACCCGCAGAGGCGATAATTGACATTACCTCATCACTAGAGAATCTTCATGTAATTTTTCCCGAGCCCGAGGCACTCCCAACGCCTCCATGGTTCTTCAATGACGTCTCTGAGGACTTACCCCGTAACCCCCCCAACTCTCCTTCTCATCCCCCTACGGACACTCTCCACCCAACCACCACGGGTACCCCTCAGTACTTCAAAATATGGTTTATGTCGAGTGAACCCGCACCATCTCCTAACCATGTTCCCCCTGTTTCTTCACTAGGGGGCAACCACCCAACCACTGTCACCAAGATCACTCCTCACGACCCCTTGTATTCCTTGCATTTCCAATGCGACGAGGAAATACTTGAAGAGATAAACCTCCCAGACTCTCCCTGGGATGCGCTACATCACCGTGCACTCTTCTCTCCACAGGACACCCCCGTGCCTCCTAACCAAAACCCCATTTACGCGGTCGAAACCAAAGATTTTATCCCGGCAGGGCCTATTGATTGGTTAAACAATCCCATTCCTGCCCCTGATTCTTTTTAAGAAGGTAATATGGCCAACATTTCCCCCACCATCAAAATCGACATTTCCATTAAAAATGGCATCGTCGAAGAAATCATCATTGGAGTTTCTTGCACTCCTCAGGAAATTGACGCATATAAAACCCTTTTCCAGGAATATAGGGATATTTTCGCCTGGTGATACATGGAAATGCCTGGCCTTGATCCCTCTATTGTTGAACATCGCATCGATACCTGGCCCGACATCACACCAGTTCGCCAGAAATAACGACCGCTACACCCATCCAAAGCCGCGGCTATCAAAGACGAAATTGACAAATTACGCACTGCCGGGTTTATTTACCCCATCACTTATACTTCATGGGTTTCCAACCCTGTACCCGTCGACAAAAAATAGGGCACTATCCGCGTTTTCACCGACTTTCGTGATCTCAATAACGCATGTCCCAAAGACAACTTTCCAACGCCTTTCATCGATCAAATTATCGACGACTGCGCTGGCCACGAAGCTCTCTCCTTTATGGATAGATTCTATGGCTATAACCAAATTCAAATCCACCCATCCGATCGGTATAAAACCTACTTCACTACCCCATGGGGTACCTTTGCATATCGTGTCATGCCTTTTGGTTTAAAGAATGCCGGCACAACTTTCCAGCGGGCGATGACATACATCTTCCACGATCTGGCTCAAATCATCCTCGCCTACTTGGACAACCTCACAGCTCGATCCAAGAAATGCACCCAGCATCTCGATGATTTACGAATCATCTTTCAACGGTGTCGTTAGTACAACATCCGCTTGAATCCCCTCAAGTGTGTATTCTGTGTCACCGTAGGGCACCTCCTCAGTTTTTTTGTTTCCCAAAGCGGTATTACCGTAGACCCCCTTAAAGTCCAAGCTATCACCGAAATTCCACCTCCTTGAAATTTACGGAAACTTCAGAGTCTACAAGGAAAAACTAACTTTCTGAGATGCTTTGTTCCCGATTACACCATATGCGCACATGGTTTCCTCCGCTTACTATGTCATGACATCCCTTTTCACTGGGACGACCATGCCCAACAGTCATTTGATGATCTTAAAGCAGCGCTTTCAAATGCACCTTTAATTAGTGCACCTCACTATAATCGCGACTACATCCTCTACGTATCAGCATCAACTGTATCAGTAGCCAACATACTCATCCAGCTCGGAGATGACAGTCGTGAACACGTCATTTACTACGTTATTAAGAACCTCTCAGGACCACCCTTGAAGTATAAACATGAAGATAAACTTTCTCTTGCAGTTGTCCTCGCAGTCCAGAAACTGTGCCATTACATTCTGCTTCGCACCACAAAGGTCGTCGCAGATTCCAACCCTATGCAGTACTTGCTCAGTCGTCAACAAGTTAACGGAAAATTCACTCGATGGATCATTATCCTTCAGGAGTATGACCTCAAGTTCTCAACACCTAAGAGTAAGAAGGCCCTCGTTCTCACCGAACTTGTCACGGCCCTCCCCTCTGACACCACCAGTGCCCCCGTCAACACCGACTTTCCTGACGAACATCTCTTTTACATCACTTCGGATGATCCTTGGTATGGCGACCTTCTCGTCTACCTACGAACTCAAAATTTTGGTAACCACCTTTCACGAGATGATCGTCGACGTATTCGCCATCAGGCCCCCCGCTACCTCCTCATCGGAGACATCCTATACCGGTGAGGCGTCGACACCATTCTTCATCGATGCCTGACTATTGACGAGGCAGACAGAGTCTTAAACGACTGCCACAATGGCGCATGTGGGGTCCATCTTTCGGGTATATCCACTGCTCAAAAGATTATCCGAGCCGATTACTTTTGGCCTACCTTGTTTCATGATTTCATTCATGCCGTGAAACGATGTGAGCAATGTCAGCTCTATGCCAACAAATCCTGAGCTCCCCCTGCTCTTCTTCACCCTGTCATTACTGCCGACCCTTTTTGTAAATGGGGCATCGACTTTATGACTTGTAATCCCCCCTCCAGCAATGGTCACAAATACATTGTTGTCGCCGTTGATTACTTCACCAAATGGGCCGAAGCTATGCCCACTTTCAACAACACCGATGACACAACAACGCATTTTTTCTTTAACCATGTCATATCCCGTTTTGGAGTACCACTCCAACTCGTTTCTGATCATGGGAAACACTTCGAGAATGAGATCTTCGTCAAACTCTCATCTCGGTTAGGCTTCTCTCATGAGTTTGCCTCACCATATTACCCTCAGTCAAACGGACAGGTCGAGGCAGTTAACAAAGTCCTCAAGACCATGTTACAACGCACGGTTAATAAACATAAAACCAATTGGCATATTTTATTTTCTACGCTATGGGCTTATCGAATGGCGATGAAAACTGCTATTGGTTTCACACCATTCCATTTAGTCCATGGGGTCGAGTCAACTCTTCCCATCGAGTGTGAAATCCCCACCTTATGCACCGCAATTGAGCTATTACCTGACACTGCTCCAATGGAGCAGTGCTTGCTGAACTTGGAGTCTCTGGATGAAGATCGTCGATCTTCCTTACAGAACAATGAGGCAGCTAAAAAACGATCCAAATCTACCTTTGATCGCCATGTCAACCTTCGATCATTCCGCAAAGGCGACCTCATCCTGGCTTATGATATCGCTCACGATACCTTTGGCCACAACAATTTCGAATCACTTTGGCATGGCCCTTACATTATCCAACATTGCCTCACCAAAGGCTCATATATCATGGCCTCTCCCGAAGGCCTCTCTCTCAAAGAACCTGTCAACTGGTTGTATCTCAAGAAATTTTATGCTTAAAAGTAGTCATTCTACTTTAGGTTCTTTCTTTTGTTAGCGTTTTTAATCTTTTTCTCCTCCCCTCTCGTCTAAACTATCCTTTGTGCTATTGACAGATGCTTCCTCCACCAACCTACCACATCGGTTATGCCGACGGTGCCAACCGTTGGACACAGAATCTCGCTTTGGCTGCTTGGGCTCTCTACACCCCCTCACACGAAATGCTACATTCAAGTGGCATATATTTGGGGCCAGCAACCAATAACCAAGTTGAATACACTGTTTTCATCAGCCTCCTGGCCGACGCCCAGCATCATCATATTCATCACCTTAGCGTCTTCCTCAACTCTCAACTAGTCGTTCTCCAACTCAACAATGTATACCGTGTACGCGTTCCGTGCCTCTTTCTCAAATACCTGCAGGTTAGACTGTTATCTCGACATTTTGATTCCATTACATTTACACATATTCCAAGACAATTGAATCAAATAACAGATCAAATAGTTAACATGGTGTTAGATTGGCATATATCACATCAAGCTACACATACATAAACATCTCCCAAATCCCGTCACAACATATATATAGAATAGACATCATCAAACTCATCAGCAAAAAACACATGTAGACACCAGATGAATCTCAAAATATGTATACTCATGTATATATAAAAAATCCCATCAGGCCATCCGAATGTTTACATACAAAAATACATGTATCCGCAGGCCAATGCATCACCTCAGTACAAAAAATGGGCTCACCAGCCTATATACAACAAAAACAAAGATATACATCATGCACCACTATTGGTGCCTCTATCACACCACCACCTGCTCCTCCCTCAGGCGGTGGCGGCCCACCACCACCTTCCCCAGGTGGTGGTGGACCACCCACAGGACCCTCCTTCCCTGGTAGTAGATGTCCACTCGTCATAGCAGCAAGCACTGCTGCTCGTCGCACTATGGCCCGCCATGGTGGCGGCACCCCCACACACTGCTCCAGGAAACTCTCATCCTGGATGCGCATCCACATGCCCTCCGGCACGTCCTGTAAAATCGTCTCCAGACGACAGCGTATATCATCATAATCCACTCCGGCCACCGTCGGAGGAGCGTGTGATGGCCCTGCACCAGGGTCATCGAACCGATGCCTCCTCACTGCCCTCTCTGGCTCAGTTGGGTTCCTCGCGGCATCCTCCCGTCGATGTCTCTCTCCATGTAGTAGTCTCTCCGGCTCTCGACAAGCCGACGCTCTCTGCATCTCCACCTCCCGCCCACGAGGTGCCACATCTACACATGCCAAAAACAACAACATATAGTATCAACATCTATATCATATACATATGGACTGATATCTCAAAAAACAACATAAACCAAAATGTGCACAATACTAAACATACCTCGATGATCAAACACCTCCCCTGGAGGTAGCACCATGTCTGGGTCACCCCGAAAGTCCACCCCAGCATAGGGGTACCAAAGTATCACCTGCGCCATCTGCCGCCATATCCATGTCGCCTCTACCGAAAAGAAGTGGCCACCTTCGCCACCACCGTGACGAAGAAAAACTGTCGACCACCACGTCAATCGCAGCTCTCGCGCCTCCGACATCTCCAGTAAAAAACTCGGGCGCAACATCAACACCCTCTCTAAAAACCAGGCCACTAGGATGGACCTGAAAGAAAACTCTCCTCCATCAGTGGACCGACAGTGGTCCAACTGTGCCACCATCCTATCATGAAGCGTCAGCCCCCAAGTGAACCGCTCGCCGACCAACACTCTCTCCAGCACCAACAGTTGGCCACCACTAATCCACTGGGTCGCAAGTGACCCATATATCTGAACAATCATCGTCGTTATACAGTGATGTGCCAGGGAGTCTATCGCACCGATACTCACCACAGTCCCAGACATAAAGTCCCGACCTGAGCAGTATCTCTGGCCAATCTCGGCCAGCAAAATGGTCCTGGGCAACACCGGCTCCACCGATAGGGGTGTTCCCCGAAAGGGGAGCTCAGTTAAAAAATATATATACTCCACTGCAGTGAAGGGGATCTTCTCTCCTCGTACGAAGAAGCAGTGCAACTCCAGACTCCACATCTAGATTAGGAACTGCAACAAATACTCCTGTGCCCGTATCAATGGGCACTCAAATAACTTTAGCAACCCACAGGTTTCCAAATTCGCACGCACACTGGGCCCTTCAATGGCCATGACATCTCGCAGCTGGGCCCAGTCTTGCTCTCGCCACCGCACTGGCATCATCACCGCCGTCCACCTGCAGACAACATAGGGCCCTATGTCAGCTTAAGCAACCATCCAGACATCAAAAGACTCATTTCTTGTACACCCCAACCTTGCTTCCTAGGCGCGGTTTTGTCACCCACAGGCGCGCACACATGCGCGCCTGTTCACCACAGAGGCACGCACACATCCGCGCTTGTTCACTACATAGGCGCACACACATGCGCATCTGTGCACTACACAGGTGTGCATCATTGCGCGCCTGTTTGCTTCACAGGCGCGCCCCTAGGCGCACCTGTTCACCATACAGATGCGCACATGTGTGCGCCTGTTAAACCCACAGACACGCACTAGTGCACGCCTGTTCACCTCACAAGCGTGCCTTAAATTCCTTCTACCGCGCCCCCATGCGTGCATATCCAGTGGACAGGTGTGCACGTATGCACGCCTATCACCCGATCGCCCGCGCACGTGGGGCCCAGACCCCCTAAATACCTTTGTACGACCCTCCGTACAACCCCTGCCCAAAAATTGAAAACCTATTTCTATGCAGGATGATCAGACCACTAACCTGATACTCGCAACTCCTCAATCGGATGCCTTGTCCTCCCCGAATTTCCAAATCTCCTCTGAAAACTGCTCGTCCAGTCACTATTGCAGCAGGTACAAATGAGGTGGCAATGTGGGCCCTACAACTATATATAGGACTTTTGCCAAACTTCCACTCACCATTCCGGGAGCCCAAGGCATCCATTTTTCGAACCGTCTTTAGCCACGGGATCAGCATCCCGTCACCTACATCACAGCAGTCCCTGGGTCGCTTTTCATCTTGAGCCCCTGGGGCGCCTTTTTTTTCATATCATGGTCAGGTACGCACGCGCATAGTCACATTTCTCAAATACATGCTCATATCTTTGATTCTCTTCAGATATTGTTTACTTTGGGTATTTGGTTTTCATGTGTGCAGGTACTTGATCATCCTCCATCGACACAACCCCTTTAGGTATATACTCAGCACTGGCATGTAGTCTTTCCCGCTATATCGCATTTACATTTCCAGTCACACCCTCTGATATTGGCCTCTAGGATCCCCATTCCCAGCTCTACAGTACCCACGCCTCCATTTGCATCTTCGGTACTGTTACCTGGTAGCATTCTTACCCACATGAGTTGTCCCATTCATAGCACCTTTTGCCTCTTTTTGACACTCATGTTGTTTTTCATTACCCTTTAGGGATGGGAGTCCCGATAGTCTTTCATCATGTCATGAATCAGCCACATACTCCTTCTCCTCATTTTGCTAGCTTTCCCACACTGACTCCCAGCTTATCTCTTTACGATTCTATTTTTTTACCTGCACCTCCGCAGTATCATGAACCCTTCATTTCATCCACAATTAGTTTGCCCATCTGCGAACCTACCTTCATTTCACCTACCTCATACAGAAACTCACCAATGGGGCCCCCACCCTTCGTCAGTCTTCCAAACACATTATGCCCTACATGGGCCACCCATATCACATTGGGGCACCCGTTTCTATATCTGTACATTTCTCCCCAATTATTCATTATTTATTGTACAAACGTCGTTATTTCCAGTCATTTCATTCTCTTTTTTCGTCACCGTTGGTGACTTGCTTACTTCCTTTTGGCCACACGCAACCCATGTCACCCTTAGTTGGAGCATTACTTATCATCTACCATTTCTGGCATCATCCATATCTTTTGAGTACTCCACAAGTCACTTAGCTCTACCCTCTGAATTTGTTCACCTTGTCCCGCCTCTGGCACAACTTATCACCGGTCTTGTCATCCCCCTGACACTCGACCTTGTTACACAGTTGCGGCCACTCTTTATCTCATACATCCTCCAACCAAGGGAAATCTTGAGTCTTCCCACTTCTTGATTTCCTCCATGTACCTCTGCCACTTCCTCACCTTAGTAGATTCCATGAAACCCTTTGCTTCTGGGAGTCGCGTTCCCCTTTTGTCGACATCAGCACAATTTTCCGGAAGGGCAACAATATCAAGATATTGAATGGAGAATGAGAATCAAGATATTGTTGCCCTTCCCTGCTGTCGTTGGCCCCCATAACATTCGACGCCAACACTTTCTCATGTTATGGTGGGCCTTACTTTGCGACTATTGCAGTTATTTCTATCATTTTTCGAAGACCTCTGAACTTGGTAGGGCCATCAATGCCCACATCATCACTGATACTTATTACCGCGATCATTGCCTATTATTCAGAGTATGTTCCTTTGCAGAATTGTCTTCTGCCTTTATCATCACCGCCCCTGAGGGCACTGCAGTTGTCTACACCAACACTTCAGTCATCTTTTTTTTCAGAGTTACATAACATGAGAATGGGGCATGCCCGCCTCGTTTGTACACATTTTTCTATTTTGCGCACCTCATAGAAGGTCGGGTCCTACCGGTTCCTTTTTTATCCAATGGATTGCTCTGAACGATCCCACTATTGCTCTATCTTACAAAAACATTCTCAGTAGAAGAAACATTGATGGATTTTGGCTATACATATGCTCCTAACCTCATCCATCAGGGGGCATCTGTTATCACTAAAATTTCATCCGCACAAGGCGACAAGAACTCATCATCGTCAAATAGTAATGAAGTCATTCATGGACCTGAATTAATCCCACAGCATTCAAAAAAGGTAAAAAACTGTACAAAGTAGTGAAAAATTGAAGAGCTCTTTACAGAAGTTGGGCGTGTGCGCACATGCGCAGAACATGAACGTAGAATGCGCGCATAAGCGCACGATGCGCGGATGTTAGCACAAAAAGACGCGCACTTGCTAAACGACGCATTTATGAATGTGGTCGGCCTCTCAACCACTTATGGTTTAGCTCCCAAGCTGATTTGACTCCCAAATCTGGGCTGGATCCGAATGGTGGGCTGGTCAAAGACCTAATATTGCCCTAAATGGCCTCTTTTCACACTACAAAGCAGTTACACAATAACCCAATGCAATGCTATAAAAATCCATGAATGCACCTCATTTTCTCAAGGAATTCAAAGTAATGTTATGCTGCCTATATTGTTTTAAGGACTCCATCCTTCGCAAGAACACATTGGCACCATTTCATTGGGCAATCCACCTCTCCATTGAGTGGATTTGCAAAGAGTTCTTTCACCACCATTTTCATTTTATTTGTTGTAAGGAGAGTAAGCTTGTGAGGGTCCAAGAGCCTTCCCTTGGAGGAAGAAGGGACTCATAGTCCCCTCTCTTCTTGGTGCTTTTATTTCATCAATAGATCAGCCTAAAAACATTGGTGACATGGGTCTTTTTGTGTTTGTTATCTCTATGTCCCTATGCTTATGATTTTAGTTTGTATTAGTTTAATTCTTGCTTATAGTTTTATTTTTCTTTCTCTAACTCTTTCCTCTATAGCTATCCTGCTCAGCAAGAACCAACTGGGCATGAAAGCACCTCTTATTTTCTCACCAAGGTGATGAAAAGGGTGCAGCAGTCATGATTCCATGGCAGATATATGTGGCTATATAGACGCATCACCGTCGATCCGGTGTTGATCCATAGGATCATTGGATTGAGCATGCAGGGACCCGACCTGCAAGACTTCTACCCAGGGAAGGTTGTTGATCGCACCCTAGTGCAAGGGATTAATGATACCTATGGTGATGTAGAAAAGGGGACACGAGGCTACAAGGTAGCTTCCATCCAGAATGCCACAATGCACTTGGCCTGCTAGCTGATTGCATGAAAGATGGTGAGAAAGAACAGATCCATGCAGGTCACAGAGTTTGTTTTTAACCTTGCTGGAAAATGCGTGGAAGGACTACAGATGAACTGGACAAAGTACTTAGTCAACCAATTAGAATTGGATTGTCGTGAAGCTCAAGATTAGGGCTATGAGTTCCATTTTAGCTGGATGTTGATCCTCATCGCGTTTACTTCTTGGGAGATGTCGGAAGGTGTGACCTTCCTTGACATTGAGCCATTTGAGCCACTCGCTGCGAAGTTCACCACGCTATGGTATTCGAGAGATATGGGAAAACAATGGAAATCAAATGCGATATTTCATACCTACTATCTCCAGTTAAAGAGGGCTATTGGGACTGTCCCTTATATGACGTCGAACACCCTACAGAGTTTCAGGCCCCTTATGAAGTTCCATGCAGATCAACACTTTATTTATATCACTACACACACAGACGAGAGTAAAGAAGAGCTTCAATCATACTATAAGCTCACAGAGGAAGACCTAGAAGAAATAACTAAGGACTAGAATATAGAGCTCCTTATCCCTGCTGACCCCGCAGAGCTGTTCGACCCCGAACTAATTGGCATCCCTGAGGCCACTCGCAAAGAGCATGACACACTTGGAACTATCAGAAGGAAAAAGACCGAAGAGGTCCAACAAATGTGTAGTGCATCAAAAGAAACCGGTTCAGAATCACCTGGATGAGGAGGTGATGATGAAGTAGATAAAGAAAAGACTAATGGAAAAGAATATCAACAGAAGTAAGGCGAAATAACACTGCCTATGGATCCTGTTGATGAGGCTGATCCCTCCAAACAAATGAAGGTTTCCCCTAAGAAACCTACTTCTTGGAAGAAATCCAAAGCTACTAAGACTAAGCTGCATATTGTTGTCGTTGACTTCGACTTCATCATTGTTGTCGTATCTGACGCCTCACATGACCTCTTTCATAAAACTTAAGCCAAATAAGAAGCCATGTATGATAGAATTGAGAAAGAACTCAGAGGGGTACAACAGGCCCTTCACTCCATCCGCACAGTGTCCATTGCACCCCCACCATCATAAGAACCATAGTTGGGAGATGAGCCTACCCAACTCCACGGAATAGTTGATGTGAGTCGTGACCAAAGCTCGACTTTGTCGCGCACAAGATGAAAAAGAACAGGCCATAGTGGCCCTAAAGCAAGCATAGGAGGAAGTAGTAGAGAAATACTAAGTTGCAAAATAGGAGAAGGATGGCATCCAAACAAAGTTCTAAGAGGAGAAAGCACAAATCCAACAAGAGAAAGAACAATTGCTCGTAGAGTAGATTGGAGTTAAAGAAGCAGTCAACAAAGCACTTCGCTCTGTGACAGGGTTAGAGAAAAAAGAGAAAGAACCAGTGGAGCATCAAGTAGCGTAGCTTGCTGAAGCCATCCAATAGCTTCAACAGAGAATAGAATACCTAGAGATACAAACAGTTCCAAGCACTCTGAAGGACGTGCGAGAGCAAAGAGAAGCCACTACCTAGAGCGCAGTTGAGAAAATCAAAGAATTATATTTGGAATGTAAACAACTAAGTGATTGCGGTGCGCAGACTTATGAGCGACTTACTGAGGACCTTGAATTGAAGACACTGGAGTCACAACTCTAGGAAGCAAAGAAGCAAGAAGCAACAATATAGGCGCAGCTGAAGCTCTTGTCAGCATTAAAGAGAATGAAACAACCCCAGGAATAGAGCACTGCTCAACAATAGGTCCACACCATACATAGAAAATTCATGGAAGTAACTTAGAGCATCCATCCAGTCCAGGACGAAGCTTGCCAACCGTTTGAGGAGATTGAAGGAAAAGGAGCAGAGCTTGAACAAGTAATAACTGTAGTCGAACAACGCTTAGAGAGACCTGTCAATGAAGTAGTTATCCAAGAGTTCACCGAGTAGGAGGCCTTGGCACAACAATAGGTCAAAGAATCTCAAGCCAAACTCGAGGCTTTTTTGGCAGAGCTACCTAGACCAGAGTGACTCAGGACGAGTCACAGGTGAGTGTTGGGGACCTATTGGCCCTTGACCAAGTTTTGAGGATCCTTGGTCAGGTTTGACCTATTTTGGGACTTCGATAGGTTGTCAAAGGTGGAGCTCAAGTCGAAGCATAGATCGTGAGATCTCGACCCTCTTTTAGGGAACTTTTGGGTTTTGGGCTTATGTAACGGGTATGGGGATGTCGGCCCATGGGTTTACCCATGTTTTTGTGCTTTTGAAATTTATAAGTAGATGTCTAGGCGATGCAACAAAGAGATAGGGTCCTAGAAGAGCCAAGTTGTAAGTTTTGCTAAGTGTAAGTGATAGCTATAAATTCTTTGTGCATACTATGTGAGGTTTGCAAGGCTAAGTGAAAGTGACCGTGGTAAAGGCTTTGTGTTGTACCCTAGCTCGAGGAAGGAGGATCCGGTGAGGTGCGTGCATATCTCGTGTCTTCTACGAAGTAGGATTTTGATGCTATGTGCCTGTAAGAATCTTGACCGAAGATAATAAAGAAGAGAAGAGTTGGTGGACATAGCCCCAGCCTCGGGGTGAACCATGCATATCTTGTGTTGTGGTTACTTTGTGCATTATCATTGTTATATTGTTTATATTATTCATGCTTAGTGTAATGATGAATTCTTAGATTAATATGATAGCTTAGTACCTAATGATGTGAATAAGATGGTAGATCTGATCTGTGTTGATATGCTTAGTGCTTGAATATATTAGATCTGGATGAATACTATGATGCTCTGTTATTAGGGTTTATCTGCGCTATAAAAAAAGGTTGAATACTAATGAACTATAACTGCTAAGTTCTCAGTTAAGGTGTTACAATCATAGATATGTGTCCTAGCTAATGTTGCAGACACTGGAGTACTGCAACCACCCTTGCCTCTACCTCGAGTGACACTTCATCTGCTTCACAGGTGTTTCCGAAAGGGTCGATAGTTAGGGTTTTGTAAGTGCGTTGTTGAAGCGTTGAACCCTAGGTCTGCTCCTGTGCCAACAACAGTCAAAGAAGTGGTGAGCAGAACACTTCACTATGTGTTAGGCTTGGCACATGAGGAACATGAGGCAATTGAGGTCCAAGTGACGAAGCTCGCTGAGGCCATCCAACAGCTTCAAGAAAGGGTAACAGAGTTCAAGACCCAAGTAGTTATGAGAACTACACAAGAAGTGCATGACCAGAGGGAGGAAGCCGCTAAGAGAACAGTGGAAAGAATTAAAGTCCTTTCCTCATAATGCAAGCAACTAAGAAACAAAAGTGTGTAGACCTACAAATGCCTCACGGAAGACCCAGGACTTAGGAAGTTGGAAGAGCAGCTACAGGAGGCACAACAACAAACACTGCCAGTTCAAGCGTAGATGAATTTTCTCACTATATTCGAGAGAATGAAGAGATCAAAAGAACAATGCGTGGTCTAGCAACAGATTACTGCCATCCAGGGCGGAGTAATGGAAGTCACACAAAGGGTATTAAATTTTTAATTAAATAAAGTACTTAGGAAAGTGTTTCTCATCCCTAGGTGCCTAAGGGGTGAGAAAGTTCCTAATGTGGGCCCTATTCATTTAATTTGTGAGATGCAAATTAAGAGGTTACTTTATGAATTTAGTGAGGGTGAATGAAGAGACATTTAATCTCAACCACTCATCTAATCTAATCTTAATCATTGGATTAGAAAAATCCTCACCTACCTCATGAGTTCGATTAGGGTTGGAGGGCACACCCATTTTTGGGTTGTTGATTCATTGTTGAGAGAGAAAGAGAGAGAGCATTTTCGAGTTTGGAGAGGAATCCATTTTTGCAGATCTAGGGCACGCATTCCAATGCTACAAACTAGCACAAAAATCGAGGCAGCAAGGACAACATTGAAGGTAGGCCATACTCTATGGATTGAGGAGGCCGTACAATAAGAAGAGAAGGCACATAAATTGAGGGAAGGTACAATCCATCAGAAAAGGTCGTACTATGCGAATTTTCAAATTTCAAGGTGAAGGCGTTGTGCTATTTTCTGGAAGTTTTGGCATGTTTTCCAAGGCAAACATACAAAATTTATTGCACTGTTTTGGGCTGAGACTATTGGCACATATTTCAAGGTGACCATACAACATTTTGGAGGCACAGAAATCGAGGAGCAGACCTGTATTTGATTGCAAAAAATTCTAGAAAGAATTTTGAGAAATTTGGCTCATTTTCTTGTGTGAAGATTTGGCACGGTTGTTGAGATAAGTTTGTCATTTAAATTTCTGAAGATGAATATGATGTAACAGAATTATCTGATGCTCCTAAATAATAAAAATCTCCCTCTCTCACTAGTTTTCCCCTTGTGGGTTTTTCCAGAGTCAAAGTTAGACCAAAAATATTTGTGTCAATATTTTCTGAGTTTTATGTGCTGCTAACATTTTATTTCTGCATTATAAACGATGTTCAGAATCCTCATGTTTCAGTTCTTAAATTAATTTTCTACTGTATATTTAATTGCTGATATAAAACTGGGTTTGGGCATTAAACATTGGCTGAAAAATCAGCGAGACTGAAACTGGGTTGGGGTCTGAAAATTTACATGGTATCAGAGCTGAGTTGAAAAGAAGAAGATATTTCAGCAGTCAAAAAGTTGGGACAGCAGTCACTTCACAAGGCAGATTTTTGAATTTATTATTTTCAGCAGAAAAGGGCCAATGGCTACAGGTTTGAGAGTTGAGGACAGACTTGATGGGGCAACAAATTTTGGTGCTTGGAAATAGAGGATGATCTTGCTTTTGTAAGAAAACAAGTTGTGGGACATTGTGGAAAATACCAGTACTCATCTTGTTGTGGTACCTATTGATGCTACTCTTCTTGCAGCTTACACTAAGAAGAGTATCAAAGCTAAGAGGTTTATTCTTGATGCCATCAAGGATCATTTGATTCCTCACTTGATGGGGAAGACACATGCCTATGAGATGTGGGAGTCTTTGACTAAATTGTACCAAAGTACAAATGAGAACTGGAAAATGGTTTTGAGGGAAAAACTAAAGAGCATAAAAATGACCAAGGCTGAAAATGTGGTCACATACCTTACTATATTGACACAGGTGAGGGATGAGCTTGGAGCCATGGGGGAATCCATAGTTGACATTGAGCTTGTGAGAACATCATTCAATGGAGTTTCCAAACAATGGGCTATTTTTTTGGAGGACATTATTGCAAGGGAGAAGCTTCCCGGTTGGGAACGTCTTTGGGATGAATTTGTTCAGGAGGAGAACCAAAGAGGTTATGTACATGGTAGTTCATCTACAGGTCATGAGGAGGAGAATGTGGCTCTTGCTACCACTAGCAAGCATAATTTCAAAAAGGGTCCAAAGGGAGGAAACAAGCCCAAGGGTGAAGGGAAGAAAGGCATGAGAAAAATCAAGTGCTTTGCATGCCATAAGTTTGGGCACTATGCAGGTCAGTGTCCAAACAAGAAGAAGAAACAAACAATAACTTCAACAGAGGTGGAAGAGTTTTCCACCAAGTTTGACAAGGAATTTTCCTTGATTGTGTGTCTATCCATGAGGACTACTCATAAAGATACTTGGTATATTGAAAGTGGTGTCTCTCTCCATATGAAAGGGGTTCGTGAGCACTTGACAGACCTCACAGAGATGGGAAATGTTGAGGTAGTGCTTGGAGATGATTGGGAGGTCAAGGTGGTTGGTAGTGGGACTGTATCATTTTAGAGGGAGTCTTTTCCTCCCATGACTTTGAAAGAGGTTCTATATGTTCCGGGCTTGAAGAAGAACTTAGTGTTAGTTTCTACTATTGAAGAGAAGGGCTATGAGGTCTTGTTCTATGATGGACAAGTGATTTTTTCCCCCAGGGGTTCTAGCATCACTTCAGCCAAAGTGATTGGTACTAGACATGAAAGGTTGTACAAGTTTTTGTTCCATCCAATGAGAGCATTGATTCATACTAACAACAATAGTGACCTATGTGATCTATGGCATAGGAGGATGGCACATTTTCATCATGGGGCTTTGAGAGTTATGAGGGAGATGGTGACAAGAGTTCCAGATTTTAGTTCAGAGTACCATGAGTTGTGCAAGGGGTGTTCTTTGGGAAAGTACACCAAGACTGGTTTTCCGAGTAGTGACAATAGAGAAATAGGGATACTTGATCTTATACATTCATATGTATGTGGCCTGATGTCTTCAACATCGTTGACTGGTTCCCTATACTATGTTGTATTCATTGGTGACTTCTCTCGGAAGTCCTAGATTTTCTTCATGAATACCAAAGGACAGGTCTTCATTCGGTTCCAAGAGTTCAAAGCTCTTGTGGAGAACCATATAGGGAAGAAAATCAGAGTCCTAAGATCAAACAATGGGGGTGAGTATACCTCCAAGGAGTTCATGGACTTCTGTGCAACAGAGGGCATCAGGAGGGAGTTGACTATTCCTTACAACCCACAATAGAATGGGGTTGTAGAGAGGAAAAATAGGGCCATTGTTGGGGCTGCCAGAGCCATGCTACATGATCAGGGGATGCCACTATTTCTATGGGATGAGGCATGATACATTGCAGTTTATCTGCAGAACAGGAGTCCCCACAAGGTTGTGGGGAGCATGACTCCTACGGAGGATTTTTCTGGGAAGAAGCCTAAGGTGGGGCACCTTTGTATTTTTGGGTGCATCACATATTCATATGTCCCTTCTAAGAAGAGGACAAAGCTGGATCCCACGAAAGAGAGAGGTATATTTGTTGGGTACAATGAGACTTCAAAGGCTTTCTGTATTTACCTTCCTTCCTTGAGGAAGACTATCTTGAGGAGGGATGTCATATTTGAGGAGGACAGAGCCTTTATGAAGTCTAGAGGGACAGAGAAGGGTGAGCACTCTTTGCCACAGATTCAAGTGAGTCTGCAACATACTACAATGACATAGAGTTTGGGGACACCAGTTTCGGTGATGACAGGTTCACAGGTGACAGGGCCATAGGTTTCAGGTTCACAGGCTACTGGTCCACAGGTTTTAGGATCATGTACTTCAGAGTCTAGTTCAGGATCATTGTCTTCAAGAGATGGGGTTGATCAGGGAAATTCCCCTCCATAGGACACTACTTCAGAGAGGAGGAAGCCCAAGTGGATTTAGGACATTTTGAGGGAGGCACAGGGTTCAGTGGGGAATCCCAGACAGATAGTGAGTGAGAGTAAACCTCCCAAAAGGTTTTGTAGCTAGATCATAATGGTGAGAAATATTCGGGAGTCTGAGCCTTCCACTTTTGAGGAGGCCACTGGTAGACAGGTTTGGAGAGATGCCACGATGGAAGAGTGCAATTCCATCATGAAGAACGATGTCTGGGAAGTTGTTCCTAGACCTGAGGGGAAGTCAGTGGTGACTTCCAGGTGGCTCTATAAACTCAAGAATGCTATAGATGGTAGCATTGAGAAGTACAAAGCTCTCTTTGTGGCTCGAGGGTTTTCACAGGTTGAGGGATTCGACTATGATGAGACCTTTGCACCAGTTGCTAGATACACTTCGATCAGGGTAGTGATCTCCATTGCAGTAGAGATAGGTTGGAAGATCCACCAAATGGATGTGAAGACCGCATTTTTGAATGGCCTTATTTAGGAGGAGGTGTACATTGAGCAACCATTGGGCTTTGAGGTGCATGGGATAGAGTCTCATGTGTGTAGATTGAAGAAGGAATTGTATGGGCTGAAACAAGCTCCCAGATCTTGGTATTCAATAATAGATGCCTATTTGTAGCAATTGGGTTTTGAGAAGAGTGAGGCGGATCCCAACCTATACTTCATTGTGGTTGGAAAGGATCCTCTCATTATTCTGCTATATGTGGATGATATTTTTATTACAGGGGCATAGAGACTCATTAGCAGCTGCAAGGAGAGCCTTGCTTCAGAGTTCGAGATGACTGACATTGCACTGATGCATTACTTTTTGGGATTGGAGGTTTGGCAGCAGCCTGGACACATCTTCCTAGGACAGGGGAAGTATGTGTGTGACATTCTGATCATATTTTAGATGGGGGATAACAGTCCCATGACCACTCCCATGATTACCAACTGGAAGAATCTTCATGTTTCTAAGTCACAGTTGGTGGATTCCACTTTATATCATCAGTTGATCAGGTCATTAATGTATTTGGTCAATACCAGGCCAGATATTTGTTTTTTTGTCAACACTCTCAGTTAGTTCATGGTTGAGCCTAGGAGAGTGCACTGGGTGGCAGAAAAACATGTGCTCATGGATCTTTGTGGTACGGTAGATTATGGTTTATAATTTCATAGAGGAGATGGAGATCGTCTGGTTGGATATATAGACTCGGATTGGGCAGGATGTGTCAGTGACAGGAAGAGTACTTTAGGGTGTTGTTTCGAATTGGGCTCATCAGTTGTGTCTTGGTTTAGTCAGAAACAAAAGTCAATGGCTTTGAGTTCTACAGAGGCTGAGTATATGGCAGCTAGTCAGGCCAATTGTGAGGCCCTTTGGCTTGGCAAGACGCCGGTGGGATTGTTTGGTGTGCAGTTGAGGCCTCCTGTGATTTACTGTGATAATAAAAGTTGCATTAAACTCTCAGAGAATCTATTTTTTCATGACCGATCTAAGAATATCGAGATTCGTTATCACTTCATCTGTGACTATGTCTAGAGAGGAGCTGTAGAACTACAATACATATCTACAGAGGATCAGGTTGCATACATACTCACCAAGGCATTGGGAAGAGGCAAGTTTGTATTTTTCAGGGACAAGCTTGGAGTGGTGAGTAACACTTTCCTCAGTAAGAGGGAGTTTTAAATTTTTAATTAAATAAAGTACCTAGGCAAGTGTTTCTCATCCCTAGGTGCCTAAGGGGTGAGAAAGTGCCTAATGTGGGCCCTAGTCATTTAATTTGTGAGATGAAAATTAAAAGGTGACTTTATGACTTTAGTGAGGGTGAATGAAGAGACATTTAATCTCAGCCACTCATCTAATCTAATATCATCCATTGGATTAGAAAAATCCTCACCTACCTCATGAGGTCGATTAGGGTTGGAGGGTGCACCCATTGTTGGGTTGTTGATTCATTTTTAAGAGAGAAAGAGAGAGAGCATTTTAGAGTTTGGAGAGGAAGCCATTTTTGTAGAGCTAGGGCACACATTCCAAGGCTTCAAACTAGCACATAAATTGAGGAAACAAGGACAACATTGAAGGCAGGTTGTACTGTACGGATTGAGCAGGTCGTACAACAAAAAGAGAAGCCACAAAAATCGAGGGAAGGTATAGTCTAACAAAAAAATCCATATTGTACGAATTTTCGAATTCTGTATAGTAGGTAAAGGACACAAAAATCGAGGCAGAAATTAGGGTTCGTACTGTATGGATTCTGTATGGTCCATACAACTGTTATTCAGGCACAAATTTCGAGGTGAAGGTTCTATGCTATTTTATGGAAGTTTTGACACATTTCCCAAGGCAGTCGTACAACATTTATTTTACTGTTTTAGGATGAGACTATTGGCATGGATTTCGAGGTGACCGTACAACATTTTGGAGGTACAAAAATCGAGGACCAGACCTATATTTGATTGCAAAAATTTCTAGAAAGAATTTTGAGGAGTTTGGTTCATTTTCCTGTGTGAAGATATGGCACGGTTGTCGAGATAAGTTTGTCATTTAAATTTCTGAATATGAATATGTCGTAACAGAATTCTCTGAAGCTCCTAAATAATAAAAATATCCCTCTTTCACTGGTTTTCCCCTTGTGGGTTTTTCCAGGGTCAAAGTTAGATTGAAAATATATGTGTTAATATTTTCTGTGTTTTATGTGTTGCTGATATTTTATTTCTGCATTATAAATGATGTTCAGAATCCTCATGTTTCAGCTCTGAAATTATTATTTTTTATGTATATTTAATTTCTGATATAAAACTGGGTTTGGGCATTAAACATTGGCTGGAAAATCAGCGAGACTGAAACTGGGTTGGGGTTTGAAAATTTACAAAGGCTACCACTGGTGCAGGATGAAGCCTGTGCAATGTTTGAAGAGATTGAGGGACAAGGTTCACAACTAGACCAAGTGGTTTTGATTGTTGAACAACGCCTGGAAGGGCCTGTCACAGAGAAATCGATCCAGGATTTTGCTGAGCAGGAGGCTCAGGTGAAGCAGCAGGTCGAGATAAGATCGAGGCCTTTGAAGCAACATTTTCTAGATCTAAGTGACTCAAGATGAGTCACTTGTGAGTGTTGGGGGCCTATTGGCCCTCGACCAAGTTTTGAGGAAACATTGGTCGGGTTTGACCACTTTTTCGACATTGACAGGCTGGTCGAGGATGGAGCAACCAGGTAGAGTTGAGATCACGAGATCTCACTTGTTTTGTGGACCCAACAAGGGGTTCATTAGGGTTTATGTAATGGGTTATGGGATGTTGGTCCATGGGTTTACCCATGATTAGGCCTTTTCGTAGAAGTATAATTATGTAAGGATGTAGTGTAGAAGTAGTAGTATCTAGCTAAGTGCAAGAGGCGAGTAGTTTTGAGTTGCTTTGTGCAATGGACCATGTGTGTAAGGCTCTGTTCTTAATAGAGGAGTTGAATCTGTTCCTTGACCTAATTTTGGGAAGGTGGATCTGGTGCGTAGTGCATAGATCACCTATCCATTCCAAATCTTGGCTCTGTGGATTAGTGCACAGAAGCAAAGGAATGTAAGAGATTGAAGCCTAATAGAGAAGAAGCAGTTGGTGGACGTAGCCCCACACTAAGGTGAACCACGTATATCATGTGTTGATGGTTTGATTTGTGCTGTAGATTTTCTTAGTACATTTATTATTGTGAATGATAGATAGATCTATTAATTATTAGTGCTTTGTTTGTGTTGGATGTGTTATATCTAACTTCTGATGCTAAGTGTGATGTATATTTTGTCATTGTTGTTGCGTCGATCTATACTTAGGGTTTGATCTGCGATGTAAATAAAGCTAATGAATTAATGTGTATTGTAACTAAGTACTCTATGAAGTATTGTAATCACATATCTGTGTCCCAGCTTGGTTACAGACACTTGAGTCATGTAAGCCCCCCCCTTCCTCTACCTTGGGTGAGACTCTGCCTGCTTCATAGGTGTTGTCGAAAGGGCTGATAGTTAGGGTTTTTTTGGTGCGCTGTTGAAGCATTGAACCTTGGGTCTACCCCTGTGCCAACACCTACCACCTCCCAACCACCTCATCACTTTGTTCCACTGTGCCATGGCTGGATCACGAAGTCCATGCATAAAAATCTCAACTCTAGGGCCCAAGCCTTGAATCCGCTCGAAGAAAAAACTACATAAGATGGATGTAAACCCAACTTACTCTTTCTACTTTGTTTTCAGTCTGTTAGCTGGCTCTTCATGTTGGCCAGCAATGAGGTGCACCAGTCGTAAACCATGGCTTGCAAACACTCCACTGAGTAGAACATAAGTGGCCTTGATTCTTGATGGAATAAGGTCGACCCTATGATCCATGTCAACACTTGGGAAATGATATTGAGACTCATATTGTTGATCGCTCTGATGAGGAGTTGGATCCCTACCTTATAGGTCCATTCAATGCAATCAGTGGCTATGTATTCCTGTATTTTCATGCCACTCCCAGCTCCCCAGGCTTTAAGGTTCACCACCTCACCCCAATGTGACAATCCTGTCAGAAAGCATATATCCTCGACTTCAATCCTCAATGGTTTCCCATAGAGGTTGAAGGCCTCTGTATCTGGATCCCATTAGTTCACTAGCATCTGGAGAAGTCTCACTTGATCCCTCATACCTTTTAGAGCCCAAAATTTATATATCCCACATATTCTTAATGCAATTTGGGCCCCTGGATCTCTCTCCACTACAAGATCAACCTCTTCATGCTCTCTTTCTCTCCACTCTAGCACCATCCTACAAGTTTAAAATCAAGTTTTGAGTCAATATCCTTTAAAAACTTCAACTCACAGACTTGTACGTGAGATGCAGTTTACACAGTCATGTATAGGGCTGCATATACGTGGTATTTTTGGATAACAGTCGCGTATAGGGATGCCTATATGTGACCCGATGAATTACAACCCACAAACACCCTAGTTTCTAATTTATGCCTTAAAATCCTAAAAAATTGAAGCCTTAATGAAAATTTTAAACCAACATAAATGAAGAGAAGAGCATGAAGACTTACTTGGTCCAGATGGTTGTGAATTTCATCACTCGTAGCTCCTACAATCAACACTTGAATATCAGGGGTAATTTGGTCCAAAATGCACTATTTGGGTAAAAAATCTAAATGGGATAGTAAATTGGTTATTTTTTTTACGATTTATAGATTTTTTTTTTACCCACTTTACATAGTTTTTACTAATATTTTTGCCTAGTGGACTAATAATGCAGTGGATGGAGTTGGTTTTGGTGGTTTTTTCTAGGGATTCTTGTGGTTTATAGCGTCATGTCACTCGTTTGTAACTTCGGCAGGTATTTTCGTTGACCAAAACATAGGATATGAAATCACTCCATTTTTCCCACTTGCATTATCCTATGACTGCAATTCACATGCCTTAGGTTTGAACCCATTTATTAGCAACACATAACCTTCTTTCTGCAACCAAAAGTGTCGTTAGTGAATGGTAGAGACTTACCAAACATGGTTTCCCTAGTTAGAACCTTTGTGTGGTTTGGTGCCCATGCAGATATTTTGTTCGTAGGACCGAAAGTCTGTTATAACTAATATATGAATTTGCGTTCGAGCCTCATTTCTTACTCATAAGAATGATGACCTATACCTAGTGGGACTCCCAACGAGTTTGGTTTAATCTCTTTTCTGACTCTCTCAAAAAGAAAAAAGATTTCCGAGTGAACTTGTCTCTTTCACACTCATACATTGGATTTGAAAGGACGTCTATTTGGTGCAAGTTCAACCCTTTTTCAAACTAAGTAGACTAAATTTACTAAAAAAGGACATTCTTTGGCGTTAAGTTGTAATTGCATCTCATTCTCTCGCTTGCAGTATTGAGTCTATTGTTAGTTCTTTCTTTTGCATTATAAGCCTATCACCTTAGCAGTTTGCATCATCAGCCAAGAAGAACCTTGTTTTGTAATGATCCCAAGCCAAATTCTTTCTTGGAATCACTAACTACTACTAATTTATTGAGTTATTAAGTGCATACAAGATTCATCAACACATGGAGATCACAATATATTCAAGATGTAGAAGCACAAGCAAAGATCTGACCTTTTTATTATGAGCAATGTAAGATCAATACAATAGATGACCGATCTGGCATAAACCTCAGATGGTCGTACAAGCAATAGATATGAGCTGCTACAAAATGATCCCGCTAATACAAAATAATGCCTCCAAAGGCTGAATAAGAAATGAATATCAATACAAGTAGATCTGAATGCCAAACTCTCCAGCTGAAGAATGCCACGCTCCAATAGAAGGCTGAAACCCTCAATAACTCGGCCCTGCTGCCAAAAGTGTCCAATCACCCTAATAAATATGCCAACTGATAGATCGGGTGATGATAAGAACAACCCAGGTGATCGAATCTCCAAGATCCCTCTCAATATCTGTAGATCTGAAATCCCCCACTGAATGGTGTGCCCCACTGGATGACTGGAACCCTAGATAATTCGGCCCTGCTGCCAAAAGTGTTCAATCACCCTAATAAATATGCCCCTGTACTCTCTCTAGCACCCATCTGGCTACTCTGGGCATCATAAATCTCTGCCCTGTGATGATGTCCCAAAGTGGGGACATTACAGTCCTCCCTGCTAGAAAATTGCTTGTCCTCAAGCAATACCCAAATCCCCCGAATTAAAATACCAGGTTCCCATGTCCACCTGTGGGATACATAGTAGAACCCAACCAACGATGAAAAATAACACACTCCACCCCCTGGATCCCATATCAGGAAGTGAACTGTAATACTCTATGAAGAACAGTCCTGGAAGATATCAACCCTATGAACCTCCTGCACCTGACCCATGGCCTCATCTCGGAATGAGTCCATCCTCCAAATCTCTACCAAGATCCACACGATCTCCATCAATTGCACATGATGATGCCAAAATGAGGTACTGCAAGATCTCCGCGAGGCACCCTCAAGCGCTGTGCTAAATGGAAAGTTAGTATAACTTTCCCCTGCAATGGTCCACTCTCCCCTGTCGGTCAATGAACTTCTCAATCCTGCAATCCCTGGGTCCCATGCTAACCTCTTTCGACAATCCTCCTGCTGACATTGCACTACTCTATCCACGACTATCAGCTCCCTGCATACATCCTGAATCCTCCTCTCCTGGGTCCTCAAGCTGAAACACCTATGACCATTGGACCTACAGTCCAAAAATTGTATCTGTAAAGGAATATCTGTAGAAGAAGTAACTATCCAAACATCTCCATTCCCTATCATGATGATCACGTGAAAGGAAGGGTCTTGCCCCATAGGACAAGTACCTGCAGACCCGCTCCCAACCAAACTAAGGTGGAGTGTGTGGCTCTTTGTTGCAACCTGGGTCAACATGAGCATCATGCTAACAAAAAATACTCCTGGGTCCCATGGCAAGCTTGGAAGTTTATCACTTCCAATCTCCTCTAATTTCTCCTGTGTGAAGCTAATCACAGTCAGAATCCCTCTGTGCTCATCTATCGTCACCTGGTCTATGATGCTCACCATCACGCACCAAGTCTCAATTGTTTGTCTAACATAGTCCACCTCTGACCTGCTGTATGCCGTAAAAGTACTCCTATCATGAAGTCTCGGCCTACTCACTCTCCATGCCCTCATCCACGACCTATCCCTCATTATGTTGTTGTCTATGATAAAAGTGTCAGGATGAGCTAATAGAAACATTTGTAGCTGACTGTAGGACTGGGAGATGTCACATGCTTTGGTCAATCCCAATGATTCGACCAGAAGCTCGTCCATCAGTATCCATGAAAGATGCTCTCTTGTGGTCATCACCGAGTCCCAACCATAAAGTACAACCAGAAGTAACCCCTTCGACTGCTGGTCAACCAACCTCCATCTCTCATCTACCATGCAACTGCTGAAATGGTGAAGGTGATCTCCCACAACTATGTGATTTTGTAGAGGAGTGACATATACATACTCCCCTGAGTCTGTCTCCTCCCTGCAAGGCACTATACCCCTCTGAATTCCACCATACACCTCGACATCTCTCTGTGATCTATCACTCATTATGGTATGCTCTGTCATACTCATGTCATCTCCCGCAAACTCATGTTGTATCACAGATCCTGGGCGTATGGCTAGATCAATCTCTATATGGAGATCAAACACTCCCAAGACACAAATGAAAGTGTTCCCCATCGACTGGTGCTCCTTTGCTAGATCATCAACATCCTCTGTCAATGTGACTGATTGATACATCTAACTTTCCACTAAGACAAATGAAGTGGATCTCTGACGAATCTCCTCAAGAGACCCATCTGATATAGACTCTGATTCTTGAAGGGCAATCTGTGTGCCTCTCAAGAATCTCCGAGTTCTCTCTGAATCCTGACTAAGTCGGTCCATATCCAACTCCTTCTCCCTCAGAGCCTCATGATACATCTCACCAACCCTCAGTATATAATCCCTATCTGTCAAAAACTGTTGGTAGTCAGTCCTCATCACAGATACTCTCTCCCGGAGAGTGTGAAAACCATCCATGGAAAATCCTCCATCTGAGCTACCCTGTGCCACTGATGCTCTCCAACTGTAATCTTCCATCACTGCATGCATGCCATCAATATGTCTAGTGGCTGCCTTGATCATAGCCTCACTAACTCCCAATTGTACTGCTAAGTGGTGTGACTCCTGATCACACTCATGTTGGGGTACCCCCTCATATCTCTCACTGCTAGTGCCATCACTAACAACACTCTCTACAGAAGATAAAATGATGAACTGTCTGCTATCTGCTGTGACACTAGGTACTCCTGTATGCCACTGCATCCCATCACTAGATGCCATCTCCCCCTGACTCACACTGTATCCTATATGAGCAGTTGTATCCTCCTGTGCACTCAAACTGCTACTATCATCTACGCCTGGATCCCATATATCTATATCCAGACATGTGCTATCGTCATCCTGACTACCAAAGAGTGCATCCTCATCCATGCAATCTGATGTTGGAAGTAAGTGCTCCATCCACCTATCAACCTCTGCCATCTACTCAACCACTGGAGTCTCCAATAGTTGTGACTCCATCTCCTCTAACTGACCTGTATGTGTGGGGTCAACTGCATGTATGTCCTATACCTCCTCCTGGATCTGTGGGTCTACCTATCCATGTTGTGCATCCCTCACACTAGGCTCATCCATCATACCTGACATGCCACCAATGTCCTCATGTGACGTGGTTATCTTGGATGTCTGAACAGGTGACAAATGTGTCACGAATCCCATAGGGAGCTCACCATCTCTAGGTGCTAACACATGTGAATCCTCACTAGTGTCACCACTCTACTGAGGTGTAAGGTCATCAATGGTATGTGATAAGTCTGTTGAGGCACTGATGTTATCATCTTGTCCATCAAGATGCCTATCCGCTACAAAAGGCTCATCATCCTCCTCAAGCATGCAAGCATCACTAGACTCTATGCAAGAGTCATCATCACTATCCTCTGAGGTAGAGTCATTATCACCAACCTCTGTGTAAGACTCACTGTCATCATCTGACTGCTCTGAATCCACATCTATCGCTCCATCCTCACACACCTCATCATCACTGTCATGACACGCCTCAATAATGCGCTCTTGATCCTTACCCCTGCACCTATGATCTAGTTCCCACGACCCCTTGCAATTGTGGCAAGGTTGCATGCTCCTACTGGGAGTGGGGTTTCTCTGTTCTTCCCACCATATAGCTGCTTATTTTTTCTTTTCACCTGCTATGATCATCCCCTGTAGAATATCCCATTTTTTCCAATGGGGATTTCTATAGGCTGCATATTGTAGGAAGGTTATTGTAGCCTTAGTTTCCTTGCTAAGGCCATCATACATGATCTCCAACCATGGTATCTCAAAGGCTATCTTATCCACTTCTTTCCAACTATCCATTTATCCCTATGGAAGACCCCTCAGGTTTGCAGGATTTAAGCTCTGATACCACTGTAATGATCCCAAGCCAAATTCTTTCTTGGAATCACTAACTACTACTAATTTATTGAGTTATTAAGTGCATACAAGATTCATCAACACATGGAGATCACAATATATTCAAGATGTAGAAGCACAAGCAAAGATCTGACCTTTTTATTATGAGCAATGTAAGATCAATACAATAGATGACCGATCTGGCATAAACCTCAGATGGTTGCACAAGAAATAGATATGAGATGCTACAAAATGCTCCCGCTAATACAAAATAATGCCTCCAAAGGCTGAATAAGAAATGAATATCAATACAAGTATATCTGAATGCCAAACTCTCCAGTTGAAGAATGCCACGCTCCAATAGAAGGCTAAAACCCTCAATAACTCGGCCCTGCTGCCAAAAGTGTCCAATCACCCTAATAAATATTCCAACTGATATATCGGGTGATGATAAGAACAACCCAGGTGATCGAATCTCCAAGATCCCTCTCAATCTCTGTAGATCTGAAATCCCCCACTGAATGGTGTGCCCCACTAGATGACTGAAACCCTAGAT